>WURV02164706.1:0-15111 GCA_011762755.2 Epimenia babai
ACCTTTTTCCATTCACGCCACTGGCTCCAGATGTCTACATACAAGCTACATATGTCGCACACTCCGCTAAGTCTATGTAAGGTCAATGGTTATTTACAATGAGATGATGACATAGCAGTGGTAGGGTAAATTCTATTGTACCACAATTTTGGTAAGATATATTCCATTGTACCACAATGTTGATACAATATGTTCCATTGTACCACAATTTTGGTAAGATATTCTCCATTATACATCAATGTAGATAAGACAGTTTGGTAAGACATACTGTACAGATGTGTTTACACAATTCTTGCGCAGTTGTTTAATTTGGTCAAGCGTAAGGCTATCGTCGATATGTCTGCGAGTCTCTGCCTCTGTCACCCTCATCATGACATCTTTGTTGCAGTACATCTGCGAGCGTAACTTCCAGAAAGTCGCTCAGAAATCTCTGTTCACTGGGCTTCGATCTGTGACTCATTTCGGTCGACCAGACTTTTACGATTTCCTTCTCTCATTATCGGAGGAACACAAGCAGGTACAATAATTAGGGGAACACAAGCAGGTACAATAATTAGGGGAACACAAGCAGGTAAAATAATTAGGGGAACACAAGCAGGTAAAATAATTAGGGGAACACAAGCAGGTACAATAATTGGGGGAACACAAGCAGGTACAATAATTAGGGGAACACAAGCAGGTACAATATTTAGGGGAACACAAGCAGGTACAATTATAAAGTAAATTAAAAAGTAAAGGCGAGGTTTGGGTGCTACTTTTTAATTAAATGTGAGTCGCACGTATAACATTGGCCTGTTACATCCCTTAAGATATTTTTATAATAAACCATTCCACGACAAATCTTTCTCAATATTCAAGCACGAAAATCTTGCTCATTTTTTATTGTGGAAGGCTCAGGAAAAAATCCCTGGCTTATGCTGGTTCGAACTCGCAACCTGTCGCATGAAAGGCAGCGCTTCTAACCACTACACCACTGGTGCCAAAATTATCAGAGGAATACAAGCGGGTACAATTATCAAAGGAACACAAGTGGGTACAATGATCAGAGGAAAACAAGCGGGTACGATTATTAGAGGAACATCAGTGGATACGATTATCAAAGGAACACAAGCAGGTACAATTATCAGAGGAACACAAGCAGGTACAGTTCATAGCTGGGCAATTCCATGCTAATGGAAATACATAGTCTGACCAATTCTGGACTTTTGAATCAAAATTTCATTATTTCTAATGTAATTTTGCTCATATAGTTGGGAATTATGCGTTTTCAGTCATTCCCAATAGAAATTATGCAGGTTTATGTCTTAGGTTAAATAGTAGATATTGAGATTGCTCCAGTAATAGAATAATCATGGAGCAGAAACTGCTTCGATTCAGTGAATACTCATTGGATCAAAGTCCTCTATTTACACAAACTTACTCCATGTTGAAATTTGGGACCGGCCTAGTTAAATATATATTACCTCTAGTTCAAGATAAAGTTTATTGATGTCACTTACTAATTGTTGACACAATGTGAATGGGGCAGCCATTCTAACTATTATCTAGGTTACTGGAGAGGAAACTTTAACTCTGGTGGGACGATCAACTGCCGCTGTAGCTCAGTGGGTGGAACACCAAACTTGTGACCTGAAGGTTATTGGTTCGAGTCCCACCAGAGATAAAAGTTTCTTATGCATTTCTCTCCAATTACCTATTATTGGCAGCCAACTATATCAAATGAAAGATATAATTTGTTATTCAAAAATTATATTATATACAATAGGATCAAATAATTTTTTAATTACATGAATTATATGGATGAGACACATTTCTGGACTTAATTCAAGTATATTTTATTATACCAGTTTATTTTTCCATAGCCATATTTGGCACAATACATGCTGTGACCCTAGTGTTTTTCGTTTTTTTTTTTTTTGAATGACCTAGATCTAGGATCTAGATCGACGCCCTATTACTACTAAATCCCATTGTGCGGCTCTCCACTTACAGGTGAATCAGTTCGGCGTGTTCAGTTGTGGACCCCCGCCGATGACTCGTAACGTCGAGGTCGCATGTAGCAAGCTAAACCGCTACAACGGCCCGTCCTACCACCATCATTACGAGAACTTCTAGGATTCACTCGTATCTTTATATACACACGGAAAACAGTGCTGTCTGTACAGTGGCTTTTGCTGCGCATAGATGCTACAAATGGCATCGATATAAATATATAATTACGATTATATATCTGCAATTATAATCAATATTTTCACTGAAATTTTGTTATATAAAAGGTTTATTTTTCCGTTACTTTTTAAATTTTTATAATTTAATATGTTTATGAGACTAAATCACCCAAAACGGCTGAACTTATTCTATAAACATCACAATGTCATTACTGTGTTCTCTAGGTACCTACTTCCATTTGACCAAATTATGCATCTATTGTGTGGGCCATTATATGGCCCTGTACCTTACCGGCCTAGTTGGGCCAGACTTCTGTTAGTGTTCCGTGGTTGCTTGTCCAACCTCAACTGTTGCTCTCCATATCTTTCCGTTGACAACACCCAGTTGACTAACTCAACGACACGCAATGAATGAAAATGAACACTTCCTGGTCTTTACTTGATGACTATATACATACTCTATCGATGTTTTTATACTTACAATCGTTCGTGTAGTCCAACAGTTCGTGTAGTCCAACAATACTCCATGCTTCGGAAATGAAACATCACAATTTATAAAATGGTAATGTTTGGTTTCTTATTGTGGGTTTACTACTTTACTTGTCACATCATTGTATGTTATCCTATCACTCGGATTAAGCAGGTTCGGACGAATGGACGAAGGTCAACCGGCTGCCCAGACTCGGTGGTTATTGCAAGGTTTCACCCTCCACGATAAATAGCTGATCCATTTGCTCTGCTTCCCGCAACGTACCTAAGTTATCAGCCTAATCGGCCAACAATGGTCTGCATAACAACGACCTCAGTAATTAGCCTATTGCGGACTATCTTACAAGGCTGTTCCATATTCTTACGACGCAGTTCACTACGACACAGTTCACTATGACAGTTCACTACAGCACAGTTCGCTATGACCCAGTTCGCGTTGACATAGTTCACTACGACACAGTGCGTTTCGACACAGTTTCCTACGACACAGTTCGCGTCGACACAGTTCGCTATGACACAGTGCGTTTCGAGACAGTTTTCTACGACACAGTTCGCTATGACACAGTTCGTTTCGACACAGTTTCCGATGACATACTTCGCTATAACACAGTTCGCTTTGACACAGTTCATTTTGACACAGTTTCCTACGACACAGTTCGCTTTGAACATGTTCACTATGACACAGTTCGCTTTGACACAGTTCATTTTGACACAGTTTCCTACGACACAGTTCGCTTTGAACCAGTTCACTATGACACAGTTTGCTTTGACACAGTTCATTTTGACACTGTTTTCCTACGACACAGTTTGTTACGACACAGTTCGCTACAACACAGTTCAGCTACCTTCAGTGTTTACAATTAAGTTGAATGGCATAAAAGCAGGTACCATAGTTACCTAAGGTTGGACCCAGCACGATATTTCTATGCCACTATAAAAATAAAGCGTTAAAAAACTACCCAAAATACCATGACTGGCACCAATGACATATTAGCATTTCCTTTATCATAGCATCTCCATTTCATTCCTCTATGCATTTAAAAACACTGAATAATATATTTACCTTATATAGTGTACCTTAAGCTTAATAATGTTTTGTTGCTTATCTCTATGACTCCCTACCTTGTTTATAGATCTTTACATGACATCTTAATTTTGTAGTGTCACAGTCATCACTGACTAAGATATATAATATCAGACATACGTCCTTTCATCTTTCATTCGTGTGCTTCCATTTGGCAATCGGAATATGACATTTTGTGACTAGGCTCCCTGAAGTAAGAGGTGAAGTGCAATGTTCCTAAACCACAGATTTCAATAAAATATTTATAGCAGCTATCCAGCTTATATTCAATACCTTGGACACTAGCATGTCAATGCCACCCGTCAAAGATGATATCATATGTCTCCGAGATAAATGACGTACTGAGGATCATCGCAGAAAAGCCGACTGGTTTCAAACTCTTGACTTGTCGGTTACTAGTTCGGTGTTCTTACCACTCGACTCAGTGCTTCCTCAAGTGGTTTAACATTGGCAATAATACTATCGGTTCTGATGTTAGGGTGATTAATGTGTGTTTGTTTATACTGCTTGGACATTATTTTGTGAGATTTGAGTGAAGAAATGCCACAAAATTAATTTGTGTAACCCAAGGACAATGTTTATCACCCCATTTATTTTCTTTTTTACGTCAGACATTTCAACGCAGTTTGGATGGTTGACACCACTTTCTTCGTATACACGAACGTTCGCGCTATATATAATAATAGCGTTAGCTCGTCACAATTCTCGATTAACATACTTGGATTTATTGATTGGTTGATTATTTGATGGATCGATTCGATATGAGATATATATATATCGTAAACGCCATATGCACACGCTACAAATTGAAATCATGTACCTTAGTCTCCATTATACAATATATGATTGCAATTTACCCTGTTAAGTAATTATATCTTTATTTCAGCAATATATGATTTCGTGGTGTAACTATCACACGTGCATATTGTATATTAGAAGAGAATCCCTGTCCTAATTAATATTAAATATTGAAAGCAGAGCTGTTAAAATTTGGTCACGCGATATATCGTCGTATGCCGTGAATGCTCTGGAACGCGAGCCAACTCAACTAACTACACGTTGATCGTATACACAGACGTTCGTTATCGATCAGATATAATACGGAGTTCTAGACTGAGATTTTCGTTATCGATATAACAGTTTTAGAACTGTCGTTTCCACGTGTGTTTAGCTGTATATAATGTTCATGTTATAATCATCCTGTCTCTCAGCTATAACTTGCCACTTTCTGTCTTCGTGTGATCGGGCCAATTAGCCATATCAATTTGGAGGGGTGAAACCAATGACTGTAACTAAAGTGCAGCGAGGTTCAAAAGGCATTCTCGTAGGTGTGTTTTCCATGCTCTCCCGGATTACATTACGATTATTCAAGCCGTTCTTTGTGCTACGGCAATTTATAGTGACGACGAACGACTGCACTGCAACTAACATAATAGATATGAAAGCGGCCACTTAATAACATGTCACAACTCGAAAACGAGAACCAGACAGGTAAGTAGACAATATTAGATATCGCTAATACATGTAGTTAATTTGAATGCAAGCCCAGACGAATCGTTGTTACTTACTGTAAGATTAGTTTTTCCGCGAAGTAAATATTTTGTACGATTTAGAATTAGTTAACGTAACTAATCGACACGATCGTTGGCTTTGAGGAATTCGATGTAAACGTTTTGGGTTATACATTTATATAAAACGTTACCCAACATGCGCTACTAATAGTAACAACTGTCGTTGGTAGATACAGAAAGCATATATATTTCGCGAATTTCTAGTTGACGCTCAGCTAACATCCCACTCTATTATCGCCAAGATCGAGTTGAGGTAGGACAGTTAAATCGTCATATATATGTGTGGGGTGGGTGGGTGTGGGGTGGGTGTGGGTGTGTTCTCGTCCATAGTCTTCCGTGTAATTGCCCAATACTGTGATTGAGTGAAGCGTGGGAAAAATTTACTTTTCTATTTTGAGTAGTTCTTTTATTGCTCTTTTGCAATGTACAAGTACTTGAGTCGTGAATTTCCTGTATAATGACTACATGCTATATAGTACTCCAAAATTAATCACTTGTAAAATCCTTAGTGTTGTTAGGTCATGCCAGTCTGGTCATCCCTCCAGGGTATGCAAAATAATTACTCGCAATAGCTAGGATGTTATTGATTTTTAATGTTCTAAACCTGTGAAATTGCCTACATTTTACATTATTCGATGTTGGCTTTTGGCAGCATTCCATAGGTATTTCGTAATGTTGTTAAAACCAGATTATTACAGACCGTTAAAAATCTAAATATATGCGTTAACGGGTAGCGTTCAGGAAATTGAACTGAATATTTTGCAAGTGACCATTAACGTGCAGAAATATGCGCTTATGCGGGAATTCTCCAAATGTTGCAGGTTGGAATAACGTATCGGCATCGATCATGGGCACAACGCACAGCACAAATGCGGCTCTGAGTGACCGAATCACAGACATCCAGAATCAGCGCCCGCGTGAGACCAATTGCCCCATTGAAGGTCTCGCTAAAACTCCGCTTATGTCATTGAACGACGCTACCGCCGGTCTGAAAGCAATTATCCCAGACATCGAGAAATACGTAGAGTATACACGGACCTTCCTCACGGACGTTCCCCTTCCTGATTGTGTGAGTATTGAGGGGCTAGCGGCAGTTATCATCTACACCATAGAATGGGAGCAGGATAAGACCCTTAGTCTTTATTACCGACTCAATCAGAGTTTGCGGCTCGAGTCAAGAACGTCACTTAAACCCTATTTCCCTTATTTAAAACTGATGCTGACAACGTTATTCTCATTGCCGCCGTACGTTGGACCCGTTTGGAGGGGAGTGCGGAAAAACATGGCCAAGGAATACCCAAAAGGAACACGATTCTTTTGGTGGTCATTCAGCAGCTGCACCAAAGACATCGCTACTTTAGAGAATGAGAAGTTCCTGGGTAAAACGGGAGAAAGAACGCTGTTCAACATACAGTGTAAAAACGGCCGAGAAATCCATCAGTGGTCGGCGGTAAAACGCGAAGAAGAGATCATCCTTCCGCCAGGTACGTATCTGGAAGTAAAGAACTGTTTGGATATTGGAAACGATGCCGTTATTATACACATTGAGGAGATCGATCCGGATGTACCAGCTATCGAAAAGGAAATCCGCTATCCTAATAAACAGAGAAGCTCTACGTGTAGTAAAAATGTAGCAGGAAAGCAAGACATGTATGCAGAAATAGTCAAAGGTTTGAAGCAGAAAGATGTCGATATTAAAACTCAAGAACTGTATTTAAGCGTGATCTCAACAGCAGTTCAAGGATGTGATGTGAAAAAGAGTCATACGGAATTGATTGATATCGTTATCAAAAGCTTGATGGAAAACAGCGACGAAGGGGTAATCGAAGCCGCTTTTAACGCGCTTGCTAGTTTAGCAAATACGGTGAAAAACAGAAATATTATTAAAAATTCAGATGGATTTGAGAAAGTTCTTGAAGTCATGGCAGAGCACTACACGGATGAAGACGTATTGACGCAAGGTTTTTGTCTAATATCGCAATTCCTCTCCGACGACAATGAAACCATGAAAAACTACACCCTGCGCTTATTGAGTCACCCTCCGGGATTGAGCGTTATTGTTAAGGCGTTAGAATGTCACCAGGAAGAACCGAAACTCATCCAGTATGTGTGTTATTTGATTAGTTCAATTAGCGTCCAAGAGTCACAAACAATGGATTCATTCGTAAAAAACAACACGGTGTCTTTGTTGTTGGACGTTTTACTCTCGGAGAATGTCACAGTCAGCTTAGCGTCGCTTAAAACTTTGCGAAACTTGACCGTTTCTGAGGTCGTTCGATCATTTATAGCAGCGTCTAGCCGCTTTAATCAGTCATCGATAACGATGGAGAAGCACGCGCAAAACGAAGAAATTCAGGTCATTGGGTGCGAAGTCTATCGTAATCTTAGCGCTAATGATGCCATAGCTTCCAAGGTAGCAGAATCTGGCGCGTTAAATAGCGTGATCCGTGCCATGAAAGAACACGAGAAAAGTCAGCCGGTCCAGATTCAAGGTTGCTGGGCTTTATACAACTTCGCCAGATTGCCAAATAACTGCGAGTGGATTGTGAAACAAGGTGCGTTGGATTGTATAGTAAATGCCATGACCGTGTACAAGGATGTATCCCAAATACAAGAGAAGGCTTGCCGTGCGTTAGCTATGATTTGTGCGAATGCAGCGACTGGGACTGCGGTACTTCGCAAATCATTAGATCTCGTGCTAAATGCCATGACAAACCATGCAACCGATGTTCAAGTTCAAAAAAATGCTTGTTTCGCTTTGACGAATCTCGCGAGTAATGACACAAACAAGGAAATAATTGCCAGCAAAAATGCGTCGTCGTTACTAATTAAGGCTCTCGACATGTCGCTCGCGACGGACGAGACGTTAATGAAATTTGCATTGACGGCGCTGGTGAAACTCGCTTTAACTGCGACAGGTCAAAAAGTCCTGATTGAACCAAAAAGTCTAGGTACATTACTGAGGACAATAGAAGAAGTTACGCACCATGACTCGATACAAGACGTTTGCCTTATTCTAGCGTCATTATGTCAGGATAAAATGACAAAATCACAGATCACCCAGTCTGCTGTCAAAACGTTGAAATCGTCGATTAGTCGCATGAACGACCAGACCCGCCCCGTTGCGGAAAAGTTAATGACAGTATTACAGCAAAATACATAAGATGCTCGTTGCTTGTAATAGCGAAATGAACGCCAATATTGGCGTTATATAATCAACATAATTATTTCAATTTGTATCGTTTTCCCTTTCGTTCCGCCATATCTACGAGTGATGCAGTCAAATCGCCGGGTGTAAATTTAATCGAATGCTCCGCCAATCTCCCAGTTTTCTCTCACCATGAACGTCACGGTTACGTACTTAAACTTACTGTTCGTGAAATTTTCGCTGAGAAAGTCTGTAAATGTAGCGTGAATCAATTCCTTACACTGACTTAGTTCTTGCGTGCTCCTGCTATACTGTATTACACCCCCCCCCCGCCCCTTATAATTGAGGCTGATCAATTTATTAACCGCAACATAGGCTAGCATTACAAATGGCTAAAAATGGCCTGCACAACGAGTGCATCGCTGATCAGCCTATTGGTAACTAACTAGATTTATATGAAAGATAAGTTAACAAAAATTATAATCGTACTTAACCTCCAAAATATCAATATCGCCGTTGATTCATATAATTAATATAATAACCAGGTTGTAATGGTTTTTATCTGCAACTTACGCAGTCCTCCCACAGTGGGCATGCGAGCGAGGAAACCCTAATGGGGTGTCATCTACGTAGTGTGTACGGTTATTCGTTTTTTCGCATTGATCGAAAACACCAAGTTTTGACATCCGCCTCGTTTTGATTTAGTCCTACGACTATATCAAGAATAATTTTTTTCCCAAAATAGATGCAGCCTTGTTTTAAACCACAACGTGTGTGATTTTCACTGTAACAATTAAGATCAATGTTATCGGCTCGCAATTCCAAGTCCGCCATTGTTTTTATCTCGCACTGTTCGCCAGCGTTGTTTGTCCGACGTGCTTTGAATGCTGACGAAAATCTACGCGCATGATCAAGCGCCGCGGTCGTCATAGCTACTACCTTGATCGGTCTATTATATCCCTATTACCGGTAACTATGAGCTAATTGCCATGATTAACAGTAACGATAATTATGCCACCATTACTAGCGACGATAACCCGTGAGGACAGCTAGTGTTGTAGTGTTTGGCATTAAATTTACGGTTGCCTGGGTCAATTTCAGCTCTAGCCAGTATACTCTTGCCATATACTACAAGAGAACACCTTCAACCTCTGTGCCCACGGGGGTCTGGGTAGCACCTTGCAGCGTGGTTCTTTTAGGGCCTTTCCCTCCGACGTAGCTGTGCTTCAAATACTCTAGGTCGTTATCCCAATGTAAAGAACCATGAACTGCCATAGTTTTAGCGGAGTGTACGACATATGTAGCTCAACATGACGTTTACAACCATTGGCGTGGATGGAAAGAGGCCAATTGTCTGCCCAGGCTTTGTGGTTTTTGGCGGTAGGTGTTTCCCCCCGCTGGGAAAGCTAGGCTAATTAATTTGTAGCATTATCCACATCTATGTGCTAGCATTCTAAGAGCCATGAGGCCCACACAACGTATCAAGTAACCAGCCTATTCATAACTACGCCGAGACGATGGAAAGAGGCGGGACCTTCCCCCCGAGAGGTCCGTGTGTTCGACGTGACATGGGATATATCTTTTCTGCTTTTTTTGTCACATACTTATATTTGAGGCGAACAGTGACTCTCGCTCTTGCAACATCAAGAAAAAACTTTCTAGATGGATTAATGAATTTCAGGAGTGCATAACAAGTTCACAAATTGATGTTAAGCAGACAGTAATAGCATTAACTCGTGTATTTATCATGATTACCATATATTTGCTCCCTTGGGTCATCTTCATGTTAATATATAAGACCGAAAGACTAACTCGTCGCGTAAAGGTCTTTTATGATCATGATGAATAATATGTTTGTTTACAATATAGCTATCTAACTTTCAGCAATGCCGTTGGTTACTGATTACATCATTGGAATTGAATTCAAAAGAACCTCGTCCACCCAGTATGAATGTGCTACCAATCACGTTGCCCACTGGGGATATGATTGCGTAAAAGTCTCTCCCCGCTGACGTTTCCCGTGTTTCGCATTTACACGATATTCCTGAGGCTTATCTCTCCGGTATCTCATCTCATTGTGAATGAATCAACTAGCACATAAATAGCCAGGTGTGACATGCGTCGGCTATTTGTCGGTGTTTGGGAGCAATGACATGTAAGTGGACAAAGGTCAAGGCCAGACTCACTTGTTTTCACAATGGTGTTGTTCCCCCTCTCTTATATAGGAGGCCGATGTATTTGTTGCGTTAATCGCAGCATACTTATGGTAGCTCTGTAAAGGGCGGAACGTGGTCCAGACAATGGGTCGACCCTGGCTTATTGGTAAATTTATACACGCAAGTTCGTCACATGAAAATGTTTGAGAGGAGACGTTTTTTATAGGCTCTAAATCATGTACGGTTTCATAAAACGTATGTATTCTAAGCACAAATCGTTATGCTGGTAGTCGAGTATATGGACGAATGTACAGATTTGTTACGACTACTGTTTTTCAATTTTACAAGTGGTAGAGAGTTAAAATCCTGCCCGCCATTATAGAATAATGAAACCGCCGAACCACATCCTAAAATGAACTTATTGAAACCCCCGTCGTGCCGTTATGCAGTCACTGGACCGCTCATTGCTAGAACGCCGTAGTGAGGTCCATAAAACGGACTTCGTTTAGAACGGTGCATGGTTCTTCTAGCGGAGCGTTCACATCACGGCGTCACGCGGAAAACATTTCCGTCGATCTTCGTTGATGGCAGTAAAACGTGATACAGGAATATAAGAATACACCATTTATACGCAGACATGGTCAAGAATTGCTAGTTGAGAGCCTTTAGCTGACGGCTTTTAGTTGAACATTAAAGACGAGAGTACTGTTAGCCGGTATTTCGCCTTGCGGTCGACTACCATACCTGAAGAGATGCACACATCATCCTGCTCTAACAATGTCTCGCGGTTATGTTAATGGATGCTCTCCCATGGCAGGAAAACAATATACCAATAAAATATAGAGCCCTATGTATCTATGCCCTGCTCTTACGATGTCTGACGGTTATGTTAATGGATGCACCCCCACCGCAGAGAAACAATATAGAAATAAAATATGAGGCCCTATGTTGGATGGAATTTTTGCGAAAACAAAATCGAATGGATAGATGCATAGACAAAGTTCAATCAGGATTGCTCAATTGATCATTTGTGAAGTAGTCGATAAAATTTTAATAAGCACACAGTAAAAATGTATTTACAGTCTACACGGACAGAAGGAAAAGACACTTAAGGTGCTATTGAAGAACTTGATAAAATAAGAAGCCAAAAAGGCCACAAGACGCTCACCTGAAAAAAGACAAAGACAAAACAAGAGGCCAAGGAGGCCATCTTAATATTAGAACAAGAAGACAAGGCCTGGCATTAAAAACATGCGGCCAAAGAGACCTGACATTACCCATTACTACACTGAAACAAGAGAATACAGATTTGTGGATAAACCTTGGCTGAAATCACATATAATTGCCAAAATAGAGATTCCCTAAACAAATCGGAATGAGACCTGCACAGACAATATCTCCAAATGGCAGACCTTTGCACTAAGCGGACATGGATATAAAGATTTTCAAAAAAAGCCGATAGAAATTGCTCCCTTTGCTCCCATGACAAGATGCTGAAGAAATCTGCAAGATACTAGGGCAAGGACAATATCTGCCGAATGGCAAACTTCTGCGATAAGCGGTTCTTGAGAAAAAAATTTGAAAAAAAAATTAGTTCACAGAAGTTACCTCCCTTTGCTGCGATGACGATACCAGGAACTAATCCAGAACAGATCTACCCAAGGACCACATATACCGAATTGCAGACCTCTGTGCTAAACAGTTCTTGGGAAAGATTTTAAGAAAAAATACGAACATCAGCAGAAGTAACTTCCCCTAGCTGCAATCACGATACCATGAACAATTCTAGAAGAGACCAACCCTAGTACAATATCTGCCAAATGGCGATAAGCGGTTCCTGATATTTCTGAAGGAAAAATACGAACATTGCAGATGTTACTTCCACTAGCTTCGATGACGATACGATGAACAAATCTGAAAGAGACCACCAACGCTAGGACAATATCTGCAAAATGGCAGACCTCTGCGATAAGCAATTCTTGGGATTTTTAAAGAAACTATTAAAATCTGATGGACGGATGGACGGACAAAGGACGAGGTCCGTTAGAAAAGCTCACCGAGTATAAGCTCAGGTGAGCTAGAAATGTAATACAAACATACCTAAATGGGGGCAATACCATGATAGCTGTTAGAGTATTCGGGGAAAAAAAACTTACGCCTCATTTGGTGGCACTATGATAGTTCGCTTGCCACCGACCTTCATTCCTGAAAACATCGTATCCATAAAAAAATTATGCATGAAATCTCTAAAAAAAAACGTAAATCCGTGACTCATTACTTTCACATGACAATTAAAGGTGAAAGGTCACGTACAACATTCAAAGACAGCAAGTAACGGCCAATGAAATCTCTCAGATGCGGCTTAAAGTCAATGCCATATCTGTGTATATTGCTGGCATGGTCTTGAAGACTTTGAATACCAGTGTGTTCCCAAACAAGTGTTGAATATCTAAAGGGTAGGAGAAAGTGTGTCTGTGGAGCTCAGTTGGTAGAGCATCTTGAACAGTTACCTGGAGGTTGTTTGTAGGTTATAGTCCCACTGGTGGTAAAGGTTTTTATGTGTATTTCTCTCCAAGCAGAAATGCGGGTTACCATGTTAGCCATATTGTATAATACGAAAAGTGAGGCTTTTTTACTAACTAAGGTGTTACCTTCACTTTGTATATTAAATTTTTTCTCCGTTACTTTGATAACCATATTGGCGAGCGCCAATTAAGGAAATGGGTAAGGAAACATGCAAAATACAGGCGAAAGAATACGAGAGTCCGAACAATAGACAGGGTTTCCTGTTCAAACATCAAGTGTGGGTATAATTAACGAAGTCTACACGAACAGGTGTGTTGGACAATTTATTCTAAGGCGTACCACTGATACTCCTCAGAAACTCCCTAGCGCACAAAAAAATATTGCGTGCAGCTGTAGTTTTGCGTATAGTGAAAAAACTCGAAAATTACATTCATCAACTGTTACAGTAAAACGTCGTAAGGAGGCACGGTGGATATATATTTGGCATTAAATAAAAAATATATTCGAAAACTAACTCGACTGTCGTGACTTTCTAAAAGCACTATAACGTTGATACATTTCAGCTACACGATGCCATTAAATATAGAGAAAAAAATCTACAGCAATCATGACCAAAATAAAACAGCAACCAGCATCGATATACCCGGAGGGATTCAGTAAAAGTACCGGTACTCCCATACGTTAACTTCGTGAGAATTCCTAAACCAGCTCCGAGACAGGACTAATGACAATATGCATAATAAAAAACATGATTAGGTGCGGCATTTTCGAAAGTAATTACTACATTTGTGAGCAGACGACATTTTGTGGCAGTGTCGATATTGCTGTGTGCTGGTTAACTTAATGCGCGAGAATACTGATGTGAACAGAGTGCTTTTTATTCGACAAGACTGACCGCAAACTGACCTTTCAAGCCCGTCTCCCAGCCAGGAATGACCTCGGCTTTACCCAGGCGAAACTTGAAAGGTTTGCCACTTAGACATTGGTCAAAGTGCGTCTGCTTACCGGACACCTTACCCGAGTAGTACACGGATAACTGCAACGCACGAACGCCATCGAGAGAGATCCATATCAATGCAACGGCATTAACACAATCACCAGGATCGAAGCAACATCGAAATCAGGATCACAACACAACGTAATCGAAACAATCAACACAATGAACAGCATCAACAAGACAAATTCAACAGGATAAACACAACATAATCAAAAAACAAAAAAAAACAAATCAACACTATCAAAAGCAACAAAAAGACATATTTAACAGGATCAACATAAAACCAAACTCTCATTTATACCTAAAGTTTAGAAAAAAGAACCATTTCAACGGAGAAATTCTTCATCAAGGTCCTTACCGAATAATATTATTGTAATAATTCTCTCATATTTTAACAAGCACTGTCACTCATTCCTGCACAAATCACACGACTCAGATGTATAACGGCGTTAACGACAGATGCATCCATCCATACACTGAGCACACTCCCATCCCGGACACACAATATGAGGTCACGTGTGATGAAATTTGCAGCACGGCTACCAATGTAAAAGTCTTAACGGATAGGGATAAACTGGTATGAGGGAAGGGTGCATACCATTTTTCCGGACTTTGCCTCGGGCCCATGCCCCACAACCTCATCAACTACAGCCGTACCACCGGACAAAACTCGAGCGTTCGACGTCGTTCGATCTACGACCATCGCAGCTTCAGACTGTCGAAAAGGGTGCATTGTATGTTCTGGGTGTCAGTAAGTGTACATTGTCAGTAAAGAGTGTGTCTGAAATAGTGTGCATTGCCAGAAAAGAGTATGTCAAAAAGTGTTCATTGTGGGTAAAGATAGTGTCATAATGTGCATGGCTGGGTAAACAGTGTGTCAAAAAGTGTGCATGGCTGGGTAAAGAGTGTGTCAAAAAGTGTTCCTTGTGGGTAAAGAGTGACTCAAAAGCATACATTAATAGATAAATATAT
>WURV02164717.1:0-15110 GCA_011762755.2 Epimenia babai
AGCGAATGTTTTTAAAGTCACTTTATGCACTATGTACACTACCAGTGTCAGTGCCGATCTTCAGCGAATGTTTTTAAGTCACTTTATGCACTACATACACTACCAGTGTCAGTGCTGGTCATCAGCGAATGTTTTTAAGTCACTTTATGCACTATATACACTACCAGTGTCAGTGCTGGTCATCAGCGAATGTTTTTAAAGTCACTTTATGATGCACTATATACACTACCAGTGTCACGTTCTAACTTCCCCGATCTCAGTGATCTGAAGGTTGAACAGCGTTTACTGCGCAGGATGAGACTTGAGGTTCAGACATTGAACAATCATTTGTACATGTGTCATTTAACTACTTCCCCATCCTGCTCTCTCTCTAAATTGAGCATTGAAAATATACATCATCATTTCTTGGTTTGTCCACACTTAGTTTTTTCACCAGATCTTCATCTATCATATTTGATTCAATTATTAACCTAAAAATACTTGATATCCACCATATTATTGGAGGGCAAGAATGAATACACAACAGGCATAAATGCTGCCATCTGCCACACTGTGTGCACATATAGCCATCATCAAACAGGTAGATTTAAATTATGATATTTATATTTCAAATGACAACATGACTATTATGGCTATATTAACCGCAATCTAATTGCTATCTATCTATGTTTTTCTCTCTTTGATTAGTCTTACTGGGGCATTAATGTCACACTTTCATGTTTATAACCCTCTCCTTTCGGTTGTATATCGTTGTATATAGTGTATTAAATGTTGTGTAAAACTATGTGTGAATGAATGTCTTTAAATAAACAAAGCTTTACATTATATCTTAGAGATATCATGTCACCTTCATTATTATTAATCACATACTAATTAACACGTCTTAATTCAGGCTTACGGAATAAAATTCAAAAGGTGTTGTTGCCCTTGCATTTGTTAGATTGTTAAGACTAATATGGCTTCTCATACTAAATATCCTCTTTATAGGTTAAGTTACCATACCCTCACGATGATTAAATTCGACATAAAAAACAGTAATTCATCAAACTTATTTGACATCGCCAGACAGTATTATCAGAGTTTCACATTAATTATACGGTCCTCGCATTTTTCGAAAGTATGTAATGACCCGAATAAAGGAATTAGGAAAATATGATTGTGATTTGTAAAATTATTGTGACAAAGTGCAACTTTTTTATAATCAGTAACATGTATACCCACAGAAACATGCGTCGTCACAAAGTGCAACTTTTTATAATCAGTAACATGTATAGCCACAGAAACATGCGTCGTCACAAAAGTGCAACTTTTTTATAATCAGTAACATGTATACCCACAGAAACATACGTCCTCACAAAAGTGCAACTTTTTTATAATCAGTAACATGTATACCCACAGAAACATACGTCCTCACAAAAGTGCAATGAGATTATCACCTTTTAATAATCTGTAAGTGCTATAAGGCCGAAAATATATCTACGGGGAAATATCTACTAAAAAGTGACTTGTTATCCATGGAGCACAGTTCGCCTGGTGTGGACAGGTTCTATACAGTATTCATACATATTTGTGTAGCATTACTAAAAATAATAATAAGAATAAGGGGAGCTACTAGATGAGGAAAACGACTTCTGCGGGAATCATTTGGTAATAAATAATTAATAGGCCGAAAGAGTAAACATCTGTCCGTAAAAGCTGGCTACTAACATAATTCAATCAATACAATGGAAGTCTTAACTTTATGCGTGAGGTTGCCAGTTAAAGTCTACCAAAACTGGGGATGTGACCTGTATCTCCAACTCTGTGGAGTAAAGTAGTTATTTATGGGTGGAATTTGAGAAATATATATATATGTGAGTGGTCTTTGTAAGTTTTTTAAGAGTATAAAGAAGCAATCAATATTTAATAGCAACTGCCATATACTCACTCCCCTTGAAGTAGGAGTACAAAGCCTTGTTTTTCACCTTTTTTTTAAGTTAGATGACTGTAAAAGACCGCAGCTCTTATGTTAATACCACAAAACAAGAAAAAAGAACAAAAAGAACAGCATTAGTCCAAATTTTGCTTTTTAATGTAAATATCACTGTGATATACGATTAGAGAATGAAACTAGAGCTGCCTCTTCCCCTTTGTGGCATTTCTGGAGAAAATACGTTCTTAGACGTTGTAGGTCTCAGAAGCTTTTGTAGTGTGGTTATGCAGACTTCTTACCAAAACAGCAAAAAAGCATGATGGTATGCAATATACCTTTTTCCCCGTTTGCCGGTTTAACGCATGATGGCAGTGCCTACAGTGGATTTAGTGAAGCAGAGGCGGTCATGAAGGGGCTGTGGAAATCCATGGCGAGATGAAGGACATCTTGAAGGATAACGGCATATCATACTCGACAGTGAAACTATGGGTGTCAAGGTTTTGGACTGGTCACCTCAAGGCCACAGATGAACCCCGGTCAGGATGGCCAACTTATGCAACAACAAAGAGGAAGCCGACGCTGTGCATGACATGCACGTCATGATTGTCGAGGACCGCCGGATATCAGCTAAAGTCAGAGTTGAGACTCTAGGGATATCCCGCGAAACAGTTGGCCACATCATCCACAAAATTCTGGACACGAGAAAGATATCCACAGAATGGGTGCAGAAATGCCTGAACGCAAATCAGAAGCGCATCAGAGTGACGACATCAAAGGTGATTTTAGATCGGTTTGCAGCGGGGATGGCTAACTTAATGGCTCGTTTAGTCACCATGGATTAAACTATCACTATGATCCCCAGACCAAGCAGCAATTAATGGAATGGTGAAACATTGGTGACCACACTGCGTCAAGAAGTTGCGGACCCAGAAGTCAACTGAAAAAATACTGGCTTCAGTGTTCTGGGACAAACATGGAGTACTCCTCATGAAATACCAGCCAAAGGGGTGCACCATCTACGCAGAATACTACATGTTTCTGTTGGACGAATAGCGCAAAGCTTTAGAGCAGAAATGCCGTGGCAAGCTGCGCCGTGGTGTCCTCTTTTCAGGACAATGCACCAGCATACACAGCACAAGAAAAACTACGGAAAATACGCGATTGTGGCTTTGAATTGGTAGACCACCCTCCTTACTCGCCAAATCTGGCCCCACCTCTATCACCTCTTTTCACAACTGAAGAAACATCTCTAGAGATTGAAATTTCACTGAGATTCGGAAGTGATCGCAGCTATATAAGCCTAGTTGGAGACCCAACATTCAAAGTTCTTTTTTCAGGGCTTGGAAAAACTGAAGGACCGTTGTAATAAGTGTGTAAATCTGAGAGGGGAACATGTTGAATCGAATCATAATTAAAGCAATAATTATCAGCAAACTTTATTCAGACACATTTTAACTACAGTTTACACCAATGTATTATATATACCACAAGTTACATCAGACTATTGCTCCAAAAATACCCTAAAATATTTCGTCAGGCAATTGTGATGAGGTCATTTATGTAGCTCAAGACGATGATGAGCCCAAAAATCAATAAGTTTTCGTGTCATAAGCACAGTCAATAAAGTAGTAGGCTGTCACTAAAAGGAGTCGCCGAAGTGAGATTTATACGTTGATCAATAAATCCATCGACCTAGCCTATTTCTGACATGGTTTGATTTATTAATACATAAACTATACATTTAGTGTCATGCTTGATGCATAATATATCCATATAGGTATTGACCTGCATAGGTTAAAATAGTCACCAGAGTATTTGCTGCTGCAAAACACAAATTCAGATGCTTGCATCTAATGAACTACACAGTAGGGTCCTCTTAAAGTGAATCTTGTCTAACAAAATGATGGGAAATTTATGGGAAATATTTAGTGTAAAGTAATGCGAGTTATTGTTAGTGAGATTTTATCCATATCTACGTAGTGCTTACTATGTATGATAAATGCCAATTTTTTTTCTATTTCAATAAAATCATAACATTTATCAGTAAAGCAAGCTATGTATGTCTGTATTTATAGGCTGATTACCAAGGTAATCGTTGCGATACAAAGCTTTACTATTGATGTGGTTAACATGACAATTTGATTAGCCTAACTGAGAAGGGGTGGGGGAAAACACATTGTGTGGAAAACCACACTGGAAGAGCTACGCAGACACCCATGGGCACAGGGGCTTAAGGCATTTTCAGCCCTGGTTAGAGCAATAATTGAACCATGGACCTCTGGATTCAAAGTCAAACGCTCTAACCACTACGCTAACTGGCCCTACGTAGAGCTAACTAAAACATAATGTCTTTAAACCAATAAATCGGTTAGAGTGACTATCTAAAATAAGTATTCATGAAAATTGCACCGTCTACCTTCATAAATAGTAAAGTGTAACATTTATATAACGAATTTTAAAGCTGCTTGTATAGCTTGCCCAATGATGGTTTACAAATTACAACATGACAATTACAACATTTATATCAAGCCCCCACACAAATTTTCCTTCCCAGTATATCATTAATTTTTGTATTGTAAATAAACTCCACAGGTGTGGAGTTATGGCTAAGTCCACCAAGCAGGATAAAGTACCTTACCCGAGGATACAATTGGTATTGCCAGGGATTCAAACCCTCTACCTTCTGATTCGTAGGCAGGGGCTCTACCAACTGAGTTATCCCATACAAATTAGTGTGGGATAACAGCCTAAATTATCAGGGAATAATGGCCTAAAAAACATGCTCAGGGAAAAGGTAGCTTCTCTAATATGGCAGTAGGTGACGTCAGGAGTAATGAAAAAACATACTTGGGTTATTGTATTGTACATAAATTCACGGCAGACTAGAAGCTTATCAAAAATGAGAGAGGACAAGGAGTATAGTAGCCGTTTCTGTTACACCTAACAGTTAAATAGTCACGGTATAACTCTGTCTGCTGGTGTTTCCTGTTAGACCTCGCAGTCAGATCGTCTTACAACTACACAAGAACTTGCTACACATTTCTGTAATATATAAGAGTCTCTCTCAGAACTACCTACTAGCCATTCTTGTTAAACCAAATAGTCACACAGTCTTGATAATACCAAATTGTCTACTAGCCATAATTTTGTATCTCTAAGACGTAAAAATCACCAAGATGAGAAATATATGTCTGTAGAGTGCCTTACCCAGATGTAGCGACCCTTACGGCATTGTAATCACGGTGGAACTGCAGCAACTCATCCACAAGTCCTTGTTCTATCATGGAATCAACCCGCGCATCTAACCGCTTATCAAGAACTGAAATAAATCAACTCTACCTTATAACCGACAACATCTCTATACAAGATATAAGCAAACCAAACTGAAGGCCACACTGAGGAAGAGGAAATTGCCAACTTTACACACACATGTAAGTGCAAAAATGCAACCAAAAATTTCAAATTTCAACTCATCAGTCCACATCTTCTTCCACTGATCAGTAGTCCATGACCTTTGACATTTATGGGAAATTGTATTAATATACAATTAGCCTTTTGTAAATATGGTTTGTAGCGCAACCTTCCTATGCAGACCACTAAGAACAAGACTTCTATGAACTGTTGATGCGTCAACTTTAGTGCCTGTACTTTTTTCTGATTCACTCGCGAGATTAGTGCTTGTTCTCCGCCTGCCCCACCATGATATCTTACATATTTACAATTTATTCTTCATAATTCAAAGTCATCACTCTAAGTATGTGTATATTGTGTATATTGTACAAGTTTATACAAGCCACCACTAGGCATTAGTTTATGTTTTGTAGGTCGTAAAATTGTAAAGTGTCTTCAACATCATCTTGTCATTATTGACCAAGGGCTAATTCAGCACTCTAAATAAAGCTTTATTATTATTATTATTATTATAATAATGTTAACTTAAGGTGATGTTCATCTTTTCCAGACAGTTTCTTAGGCCTACCACATCTTTTCTTGTCTTTAACCCGCCCGCTTTCGTTGTATTTATTGATAACATTGCGGATAGCATTCCTAGAATATCCAGTTTGGAGAGCAATTTTTCTTTGTGAATGTCCTTGCTGAGATAAAAACACTATTTTATGTGTATAAAACTGATTTATCTTAGCCATAGTCAAAAAAATAAGCAATAAGCAAAAATAGCATGTGAACATGTGACTGTTGTTAGAAAAATGGAGGTCATGTTTTATGGTTGTTCTTGGAAAAATTCTAGGTCTATTTCAGCAACCCAAGCCATGTAAATAGACCTGCTGTGGGCTTCCTATGGTCGACTAACAAGGGCCATATGGAACAGAGTCTACATCTGGCAAGAATAACGTGTGCAACTTACTGGACCATTAGAGTGAAATATGTTAATTTACAGTATAATTGCAATTTCCTAAGTAATTTGTATTAGCATGCATGCTTCGTCATAAATAGAAATACAGAGCTTCTGCACCGTCATAAATAGAAATACAGAGCTTCTGCACCGAGCATAAGCTCAGGTGAGCTAAAGATTAAATTCCTTAGCATCATTAAATCTAATCTGCGAAAGCCTGCAAGACTCACACTACCTGTATAAACCCCGTTATCAAATTATGCCCCAGTGGTGCAAACTTCACATTCACAGAAAATTAGAATTGTTTTATGCACCATTCACTATAGAATTGAACAAGATTTGCGCACCTTATTCAATACTGAGAAAAATGAATAACGTAGTACTGGATCAGGATATTGTTAAATTATGAAAGGGCACAATGAAGCAATATTCTAAATTTGACTGAAATTCACTACCACTCATATAGTAGTATTGAAAAGCTTGTTCTTCCTTTTCCCTTTGATATTTTCTCAAATGCAATTAGTGATTAACCAACTTTTCTATCCTTGAGATTTACGTAACAAATCTGAGTGATAGAATTCCTGATAGCCATAGCATGATAACAAAGGAGCATCTTATCACAACAAAAAAATCACTTACCATAGCACTGAATAGTCACTGGTGTAACCACATATAATGTCACTTATTACAGTGAGTAACTAAATCTTTCAACGATCCCTACACATTACACATGCCAATTTTTACATACCGGATTGATCGGATTGGAGATATATGACACAAGGCTCAGGAAAACGCAGGTCACCGCTGATCGCGCCATCTTCATTGTGCTGTTGGGCATACAGCTCGGTGGCAGTCACGCAGAGATTGTCATACACTTCTAGAGCTCTGAAAACCATCGAATACTGACTGCCTGAATTAATAGTGAATAAAGTTTATCCATTTCCTAAGGGATATTTCTTCATTTTCAAAAACATCAAGAAAAGCAGCAGACTTATATCTATGATTTACTAGAACATATTCCTCTTTATAATTACAAACGCAATAACTCATAGCAGTTCCATGTTAATTCTCGCTTTCCCTCGTATTATCTGTATTATTTTTATGAAAGTTTTTTGTGATCTTGACTTTTAATAACGTGGCATTTCATTTACAATATTCTGTATGGCGCTTATGACAGAAGATGGCATGATTTGCAGGGTTGTAAACCAATTAATTGACCAGGGTTTAACCGATTTAAATCGATGAATGTTATGTTGACCTGATCACTTTCCTTCTGTTTTAATGATGTATTCTGAAAGGACTACAGTATGAGCCTCACCTGATCACTTTCCTTCTGTTATGATGATGTATTCTGAGAGGACTACAGTATGACCCACACCTGATCACTTTCCTTCTGTTGTAATGATGTATTCTGAGAGGACTACAGAATGACCCTCACGTGATCACTTTCCTTCTGTTGTAATGATGTATTCTGAGAGGACTACAGTATGACCCTCACCTGATCACTTTCCTTCTGTTGTGAGGATGTATTCTGAGAGCCGATGTTTGATCCACCTTCATTAGTTTTGCGTAAAGTTCATCATTTGAGCACGCTTGGTATTTCTCTCGACCATCAACATCACATTTGTCCGAGCACCCGTCATTCAACACACCAGATCTGATAGGGTCATCATGACTCTCCTTGTGTCTCAAAACACCCAATCTGGTGGGGTCACTGAGCCTCTCCTCGGTCATGACACCCGGTCTGGGTGGATTGTAGCTTTCATTGCTAGAATCGGAGGATGAACCACTAGCCCCATCTTTACAACTCCGCGGTAGAGAGTGAGATTTCAACTCATTCTGAAATTACAATAAGACGTTGTATCAAATATCAAATTAGCGCAGATCACACTTAACAGGTTGCTTTCAGTACCTGGCTGTTAGTGAGTTGATCAGATTATTAATAATGTCTTTATTCCTTATCAAAATTACCCACTTTCTCTGCGATGGGCATCAACAAGTCATTTATCCCTGATCACTGGACTAAACCTGTCTCTCGTAAATGTTCAATATTATCTTTCACAGGTGATATGCAAGATTGCGAATGTGCCAAAGGTATGGTATCTGTGCTGAATAGGTATCATAAACAGTCACTGTAAACCGCATCTGAGATCTTTTATTGGCTGATACTTTCCATCTGATACTTTCCATCTATAAATATTGTACTTTAACTTAAAATTTGGTACCATAACATTGTTCTGTCCATCTCCCAATATATAAACAAAAACAGACTACTTGTCTGGACATGATCTTAAACACCTGCCCTGTCTATTCAATATGATAACCTACTCAATGGACCTGACCCGATAACAAGTGGCTTAGCATAATTAGTGTGATAACTAAAATGAGTCCATCACTGAAGGACACTATTGATATTACGATTATCACGTATTTATCTCTTTACAATCGGCATTTAGGTGAGAAATATATTAGGTGACAATAATAATCACGAGATAATTCAAAGTCATAACTATCATGAAAAATATTAGTCTATGATTTCTTATAAGTAGTAAATACACACGCAAAATTATTTGCTGCAGCAATATTCGTATACATGTATGATACTGTGCTTATTTGTGCGACATTAAAGGCAGAGTCGAAAAAGTTGTTAAATCTGTTCTATTGATCTTATAATACCCCAAAAACTGAATGGAGCATTTGACCCGCCAACTTCGCCCATTGGTAAATCCACATTTTGGATGAGGGTTGGACTAAATACACTGAGCGTTGAGGGTACCTCCTATGGGAAATTACGCGGATATGTGACTCAGATTAGTTTCGACATTTTTTAATATATTCGAGCAAACCAAACGTAACTATAAACTCATCAATCCTTCAGGTTTCTACTGAAATCATAGTGTTACAAGGAAGTCTTTGAGAGCTATATATATTACCTTACCTTACTATTGTAAACAAATAAAAATAAACAAAAAAAAACAAAAAACTGAGAAAGAATTGAAAAGTCGAAGAAAAAAGCTGCATGAATATAAAAGAAGGCTTAGGAAAAGCAAATGTCGCAAAATAAATAAAAAACAAAAAACAAACAAAATCCAAAAAGCAAAAAATAAACAGAGGCCAAAGAGGCTTCGAAATGCTGGATATCAAAACAATAGGTCAAACAAACCTCAAAACACTCATTAGGATATTAAAACACAAGACTAAAGAAAAGAAGACTCCAAACAGAGTGTATCTGTTTTCACTAATTTTTCATAGTTATGGCGACTGTGCCTGACATACGATTTTCTTTTCAATATATTTTCTACTTTGGTCTGTATTATTCAACATTGTTATCTATTTCGTGCTCACTGTAAATATACAGAATTATATCTAACATTGATCTGTATTACCTATATATTGTAAGGTGTTAATTTTATATAATTTAAGTAATTACATTAGTCTTAGACCATTAGGCTGCTGTTTCATGTAAAGTGTCTTTGATAGCTAAGCTAATAAGTACACTTTAACCAAATAAACTTCATTTTATTTCATTTATTTCAAATACTTGGATATTGACACAAGAGGCCAAACAGGCCTTAAAACACTCATTTGAAAATTAAACAAAAGGCCATACACGCTTCAAAATACTCATTGGAATATTAAAGCAAAAAGGCCGCATGTGTTCGTATATTCACATTGACCTTTTTCACAGTATAATCGTGCAATTACATTTCTGACCTAATAAAGACGGAAGTATCCGGCAACGAATAGTGGGACACGGTAGCTTATTTAATTACTATCTTCAGGGACATGTGAAATATTACAACGTATCAGGAAAGTGGTGAATAAAACTACGGATATTATATAGTGGAAAGATATTGATAAATAAAAAATTCAAGGGTTACATTTGGATTTACATGTGTATAGCTAGATTAGTTGAATGTATTGACAAGGGCAGTTAAAAATGTGTTTCCAACCACTGTTCTATTTGGATCAATTGACATCAACAGAAACAATTAGCAAAATAACTAGAGTAATGATTGTGTTCTTCAGTCGAGTCAATAATTGTGGGTCTAGGATCTCGGTTAAATACTATATGATAAAATGAATAAAAGATTAAATCATTAAATCATTAAGTCATTAAGTCATTAAGTCATCAATGATGATATGTGGGTTCATTATGTATTACACATCATGGTCCGCTTGCAAGTACAGTTGTGAGTATAGTTACAGCCTAGAGCTGATAATAATGAAATTGCTCAATGAATGGAAATGTGGGTGGGTGTAAGTGGAGTAAATACAGTAGTATGGAAAGTGAAGTGAGAAATTTTTATGAATGAAAGTATAAACCCGGTTCACATGAACTAATAGATGTTCACCAGTGTCACCAAGTGGGTATTTTGCATAAGGTTGAACAGCAATATATAAGTAGATGTGGCCTATGGAATTGTGCAAGAGTGACTAATTATGTAAAAATTACTGATTGCCAAAAAGTAAGTTAGAAAGAAATAAAGATCACAACGTTAAATGTAAAAGGCAAGCGTATATTTCTCAAAATGAAAAAGAAATTTTCCCGATGCCCGATAAAAGAATATAATTTAAATATGTTATAAAGTTCAGCTTGTTACTTCATTCATAAGTAGAGGTTATTATGGTCCTGCACCATGTAAAAGATGGCTACAAAGAGGAGCAAGAGCGAAATTTAATATAGTATTATGTAAGGCAATGGGTGTGACAGTCCATATAATGCCCCTTTATACTTGGTTTTTATGTAGGTAGATATTGCACAATAACGGTATATGATACGCTGCATTTACAATAACCAATTTCAATCAAAGCGACCACAAAGGTTCACCGAGAACACCCGATCGCTGTGGAGAAAATCCAACGTCGAATCATGGTGCCTTCATTCGGAAAAATATAATCCCGGTACAATGGCGTTAACGGATAAAGATTAAGGTCAAATACGAACTGTGATCTTATGTAGATGTGTAACAGGCGGCAATGAACAAAGTTTTTATTGAATATCTAGTGTTAGACTATGAATCATACATGCTTTGTGTGGCTGTGTTACAAGTAGTAATTTTCCAGTCTTAATAACTTGAAAGATAGTGAGTGATTTATCAAGTCGAAGGAAGTTCGCTAAACACAACCAATGAGTGGGTTCGGCGAACAATGGGCGGGACACCCATGATGAGTGTATCATACATGACACAAAAAGGGAGAATTTTTAAAATACCGCAGGTTTATTTCAGCGAAAAGTGATGGCGGATTATAAAAATTGTCTAGTACCACCATAAAAACTATAATTGTAAAAATATGATAATTGTTCATCTGAGATTATCCATACCGATAGAGATACAATTAAATATGACAAGAAAAGGTAACACCTTATCGAAGAATTATCTAATAATTAAGATAAGCTTAGGTATAAAGGTGTACTTTGTCAGCTAACGAAGTAACAGCATAACTTTCTATAAATAATGTATATTAATTCCCAGTTGTGAAAAGAATAAGCTTTGTCAAGTAATGAATGAAATTATATGAAATCTAATAGAAATGACCATTTCATATTATTTTAGAAATAATCTTGATTATCAATAAAGAATAACAGTTGATAATACATGTGCGATTTGTCAGACTCGTACCCTTTACTCACGTCACTATGATAGGTAATCTACAATGAAGAACATGGATGATCGCTAATACACTCAAACTAAATGGTGACAAAACTGAATAATAACTCAGAATCATGTCCACACCCCAACGGCCTCGGTAATACACCAAGTACTCAATCGATATGGGTCAAACCAAAGTCGAACCATCCTCTCGGGCTGGCAACCTCGGCATTACTTTCATGTCAACATTGTCAATGGAACGGCACGTAAACAACCTGATACTAACAACATACCATCATATCCAAAAAATAAGTCAAATTTGCAGATATTTGGATAGAAATCCAGCTGCCATGCTCGTTCATGTGCACGTAATACTACAACTTGACTACTGCAACTCATTCCTCTACCGCATCCCCAAATATCTCATTCATAGACTTCAACTAGTCCAAAACTCTGCTGCGAGCCTAATTACACTAACTCAAAAATGTGATCACTTAAAACCTGTGCTTCAGGAACTACACTGGTTACCAGTAGCCGGTCGGATAAAGTTCTAAATTCTTTTAATAATCGATATGTACCTCAGCAACCTAGTTCCAGCATCACAAACCTCATCCAACCTTCACGCTCCACTCAACATCACATAAGATCATTGTCCAACAATCAACTGGCAACAGCCAAGACACTTTTCAACTCACTGTCTCCACATTATGAAACATTCTGAATTCAACCACCATATAAGCCATCAAGTGTCATTTAAAACATCTTGTCAAGTCGATTCATAGGCGCATACAACACTTTGTAGCAAATCGTATTATATGTAGCAGTTAATATTGTATGAACAATGCTTATTCAGTCAATGAAACTCACAACTATCCGTCTTTTGATAAAGAAATATACTTTGGACCCTTGCAATTTGAGAAATTAGTGACCTGTTTCAAACTTGACTGAATTCTCAAAAAAAAATTGGAAGAGTGGTTAGTCATCCTTATCAGCCGCAATAATCTGCTTTATCCTTTTCAGTTTACCGCGCTAAAAACTCTGTTGGGACTGCATGTTGGGACTGCATGTTGGGACTGCATATTGGGACTGCATGTTGGGACTGAATAGGATTTCCTTTTTTCGATATTTGTTCTACTTTCCACTGCATTATTCAACATTGTTATCTATTTCATGCTTTCTGTAAATGTACATAATTGTATCTAACATTAATCTGTATAACCTGTATACTGATAAGTGTAAATTTTATATAATTTAAGTAATTACATTACACCAGGAGGCTATTGTTTCATGTAAAGTGTGTTTGTAAAGTGAGTCTGCGACAAACTCGTGTTGTCCAAAACTGACCAGGGAGAAAGTGACATGATAGCAACGCGACAGCTGGGTGATAGTGACGCAACTGTCACTACTCATCGTATACATCAGCACGATACTGCATTGTCACCTCATGTATCTTATCATCGTGAAACTATGGCGTGTGTGTTATAATTTACTGGTGTCTCCACAATCCACATATTCTGCCTAATGTTGTTTTTTCTTTCTTTCTATATCTTCTATATAGGCTCAATCAGTTGCATTATATAGATAATCGTATTTTTCTTCTATCAAAATATTTTCTTCAGTCTTAACATCCAGGTGTAGTACAGAATACAATAAAGAGTGGCAACATCTTATCAATTGTGACAATATTTGAGTGCCAAATGTTTATTAGTGTATAATGCATATGGATTCAAACAAATGTGATATCTATCAGCTGCTAAATATGAGAGTAGATATCACTAGCTACTGGATAGTTTCGAGACTTGTCGCACGACACATGGAGCTGCAACACTACCAGAGAGACAAAGTTGGACGTTGTTGCTGTTGTGTCGCTGTTGTGTCACTGTTATGTTGCTATTGTGTCGCTGTTATGTCACTGTTGTGTTGCTATTGTATCACTGTTGTGCCACTGTTGTATCACTGTTACGTCACTGTTATGTCACTGTTGTGTCGCTGTTGTGTCGCTGTTGTGTCGCTGCAGTCTGATGCAGTCTGATGCGAATAGGGCAATGAAAATACATGGATGCAAGAACGTGAATCGTGGCTGTCTCCCTGGTCTGTTTTAAACTTAATGCTTCTAGGCAACATTTCCCAGAATGAGAAACCAAAATTGTCTGGGCCAATGTTATACGATTTAACAGTCAGGTGATGCATATATTTCAATTTTCCTTCATGGATTCTCCAAACTTGGGAAATTCAAAGGGTTGCATTGGTAACCAATGTAGCTCCTTTAAATAGCCGGAAATACGACCATATTTACGCTGTTTCTCAATCACAGGATAAGCTGCATTCTGCACGGAGTCAACCTGTCTACCAGACATGACTTGGTGCCGATAAGTAAACCATTACACCAGTCAAGTCATGAGATAACTAGTGCATGTGTAACTGCACGAGCAGCTGCGAGTGTGATATAAGGTCTGATGCATCTAATATAATGGATGTGTAAGAAGCACTCACTACAAATGGACAAAAGTTCACTGTGTTGTTCTAATGAAGCGACTCTGTTAGAGGGAAGAATTACCCCCAACATCAAGACAGGATTTTTAAGGGTCAAATATTTGTCGTCTACTTATGATTACAAGCATTGTTTTTTCTTCGTTCAACTTTAAACGATTCGAATCCATCCATGTTTAAATCTCCAGAATGCAGGAACTCACCTGGATGAGAAGAAAAATTCATTGACACATCATCAGAATTGCACTGACCGTATGTATATCAGAATGTCATCAGCATACCGGTAACTGTAGTAGAGAAGATGATGTCTTTCAATAAGATCGCCAAGTGGCCCAAAATATAACTTATATAGTGTAAACAACAAAGAACGCAGATCCTCGAGATGCACTGCAGATGGCACTCGTGATTGTGCAGCCTCAATGGCCCAAATGACATAAAAGCATTGAAACAAATATAATTTAATCCATGGGACTAAAGTCGAAGTAGTCAATGGTCAACAGCGTTGAACGCTGCAGAGAGATCCCGTAATAGGCCGTTTACACCCAGATATTTATATCTGACATTAATTTCACCGCGGTGAATCTCGATTCAGCGAGTGTTAACACTTGAATACACGCGGCAAAATATCTGCGCTGCGAATGTTGTCACGTGACATACTGGAGTATCCATAATGGCGGCGTGCTGTTCGCCACACTCCGATTACTTTCCTCCTAACAAAACCGACGATGACGATGATTCTGAACCTGAACTTCTAATTGTGACA
>WURV02164728.1:0-15105 GCA_011762755.2 Epimenia babai
TATATAGCCAATTTACTTTTTAACAGTCATTAGTGTCAAAAATATACCACCATCCATTCTATGAATGAACACTGAAGATTCATCGAGATACTATCGCAAAATTCATGATTCATGCAGCGGAATGAGATCAGTTCACAAGTGAGCGGCGATGGAATCCTCAATACACGACCCAGGGATTAGAGAGCTCGAGGTCGCATTCGAAAAGCTTTATTGATTTAAATATATCATGCACCCTAAGTTCTTTGATTGTAGTTAATAGAGTGACCACCATGGCCAAAGAAATATCGAGCAAGGATCGGGTACAATCTCTGATCACATTACATAAGGTGATAAAGAAATGTATAGAAACCAGCTATTATTCACTTTAACTTTACACAAATACATCATGTAATTTTTACATACATTAACGCTGTCTACAAAAAAATATTACATATCCATGAGCCACCTTAAATCATGATTCAGTCGAGTCAATAATAAACACTGCACTTTACTACACACTATCATTTCATTCATTAATTACAAAGATTAATAACGTAAAATGAGGTCATTGAATTCTACATAGGAGAGTTACGAGTCACTGGAAAAAACGCAAATCATACTTCTACAACGCAATGATTTTTGCTTAGTGTGGACCACACACTAAAGTTACAGTACGTCACATTTGATGACTCTACGGGCATAGCTGGCTCACTCTTAACCTGTGCCTCATTATAATGATTTAAGTTCACTTGAGGTTAATTGACAATCATTTCCTAAATGTAGGTGAATAATTACCCCATTTGCCTTGATGACAAATCAGACTGAGGCTATGATAATTTATTGCCAAAAGGCAATGCTCAACAGTGAACGTTTTTAGACTATAAGACATCAAGAATATATATTACCTCCCCTTGTTTTGACAACCTTTCTTTAACAAACCTGAATAGATCGCACGAGGAAAGGCGTATTACACCCCTATACCTAACATCTTTTGGGGGGCCACCCAGGACAATTTCTAACAAGTGTACCTATACTACTCAAAATTTCTTAAGGATCAGCTGTACGCTATAAGATAAAAACACTATATATATAATACATTATGAATACAAATGTAATTGATTTGCTGGAGAGCTTGGGTCTTTTTGACGGGTGAAGAGTACATGTTTCACATGTTGACCACTCAAGGCTATAGTAAGCCAAGCCCATACACGAGTACCAACATTTTCCTGCACATTAGCTCGGTTTGTAAATTTGACTTGGACAGTTCACACTGAATTTCTAACATTAGAAGTAGTGTTTTACTGATTGTCAGGTGTGCCTCTATCTACTGGAATGCCTCCAAGACAAAATCATCGCCGTTTGATGTCAGAAGAACTGAATGGAGGGATAGGCATAATCGAAGTTGGTATGTGCCAGCGACATGCGGCTTGAGAGTTGGGTGTGTCACTAAGTGTCATCTCACGTACTTCAAAGTGCTATCACACTACTGATACAGCCAAAAGATACAACCAGTGCACAGGTCCGATACATCACCATCTGAGCTGTAAGACACCGCACGTCCACAATTACAACGTGGCAGAAAAACCCGAGAAATGCATCAAGAGTTCGTGTATCCACCCAAATCATCAGAAATAAGGCTCAATGAATCAGGATTAGGGACCTGCTGACCAGCTATACGCATTGCACTCACTCTACAGCCCAGACAACATCGTTATGACTGGTGGCGAGAACATGTCGCCTGGACCCAAGCCAAGTGGAACACTATACTCTTCACAGAAAAATGCAGGTTCTCTCGAGACTTCACAGATGGTCGTGTTCGGGTGTGGAGAAGGCCGAATGAGCGATATTCTGATGCTACAATTGTTGAACAGGGCCAATATGGCAGCACCTGTCATGGCGGGGTGGCATCACTACCACACGTACAGAATTCCATGCCATTGAAAATTGCACGCTAACTAGTGTCAGATACCGCGATGAAATCCTCGACATGTTTGCGAGGCCATTGGCTATTGATATAGGTCCCAAACTCTGTTCACATGGATGATAATTCCCGTCCTGATCGTGCCATCATCGTGAATGAGTACCTTAGGGATGAAAGGATCGACAATAAAATGGCCAGCTCAATGCCATTGAGCTTTCATGGTACATCCTGCAGGCTGCCTGTAATGATCAACCTGGCACGCTGTAACAGCTCAGCATGGCGCTGCATGCGAAAGCATGCATGGACGATGTCAAGCAGTAATTGACAGTAGAGGAGGTCACACACGCTACTGATCCATGTTTTGTGAAAGAAAAACACGTTTCTATGTTTTCTGGAATTTTAGAATGCTTTATTTTTGACATTTTGTGGCAAAACAACACGTCGGCTATGCTTGGAAAGTTTTGGTCTGAATCAATACAAACTGATGAAAAAGTAAGTACCATACCTTTACTATCATACCCTTTAAATTATCACAAATTAAGAGATATTTTGATGTATATAGATATATGTATATACATAGGTGATCCTGAATAAGTTTTGAGTAGTACATTGGTACGTGGAATTGTTATGACAAAGGATACAATATCACATGGACGATATCGGTCAGGCTATTCACCCGATAGATTATGTCAATCAAACAGCTGGATAGGTCTTCTGTGTTACTAAAGCCAAAAACAGAAATGTGTGGGGACGTAACAACAAAAAAATGGTGACATATATTTCTCCTATGGTGGCCATATAGATATGCGGCGACGTAGCGGGGGAAACGTAAAACATCGGGGCAGTAACAGCACAAGACGAATAACTGTCACGAGCGATGTCGTGTATTTTTTTTGAAAGACGCCTTATCGATATTACTCTGGATCAAAAAGAATTGATTCGTATTATCCACCAAAAAATACCCTCGACCAATAAAAATAGTGCGTCACTGACATGTAGCATGTTTGCAACGTTTTTGCCACTAAGACCCCGCAAATATCTGATTTGGGCTGAAGGGGTGTCATTAAACGTTTAGCTCGCGCTCGATAGCATTCTCACCTAACACCTAGCGTGCATATGGTACAATTTTGGTTGTTTTTACTATTTTTGACTGATGAGCTAAACTACTGAAACTCTCTATTTAATGTAATTCAACAATGTATGCTTATCTCTACTGCGTAGAATCCTAAGCGCAATTTGTCCAAGTCAACATTCATGAATGTGACAAGAGCATATAACTATAGTACAGCATATCACCGAGTGATCTAACAAATAACACCTCGGGCCTGAATTGTATACATCGTGACTATTTAAACATGTTTGAAAACGACGTAGTATCATTAAATAAACTTACAATTTGGCATATTCTATGCATATTTAATGGATTTTATTAGCCTGAATAACGATTTATTAGGGTTTTAATTTTTTGGCATCATTTGGATCATGACAGGGTACGGGACCTGGGGTCAAAAATGGCTGACCCAAGTCAGCTCTTTATAATAATCCACCTTTAAAAACAATAATTCTCTGTAAAATGCAATTGTCTTTTCAATATAATCATTCTATTTCAAACCAAAATGTGCTGTAAAAAGTGATGCCTTATAGCCAATCGCCTATATTAATAAATAATAATAGCAATTTATAAATTGCATTAATGGTGATGACACCGTCCAGTGACGCTAAATATAAAATCACAATGACAATAACTAGTTGATGACAAATACAGTACAAAGGACATTAATTAGGAGGGAGTACTACATGAAAATTGAAAAAGGTAAGTTTTGAGTTTGGACTTGAAATTCTGAAAATTAGCGCAGAGACGGATATCAGTGGACAGATTAATAAAAAGAGTGGGGGCAGCGAACGAGAAAGATCTGTCGCCGAAATGGGCATGCTTAGTTTTAGGGATAACAAGAGTGGTGGATGATGAGTATCGGGTGAGCCTAACAGGTTAGTAAATGGTGATGGCATTCTGCAAGTAAAACGGGGATTGGCCGTAGATACACTTGTGCGTGAGGGGGATTTTGTATATAATGCGAAACTTTACAGGTAACCAGTGGAGTCTGATAAGTATGGGGGAAATGTGCTGACGGTAGGACGTATGGGCAATTACTCGGGCTGCTGAATGTTTTTGGAGTCGAGTGATTTTATAGGATGGAAAAGATTGAAGTGAAGGGAACTACAGTTGTCAAGGAAAGAGGTAATAAAGGCGTGGATAAGCATTTCAGATGACTTTTGAGGTTGTGAGTTCAAACCCCACTACATGCAAGGATTTTTCTGTATATTCCTCTCTCTTTAAATAAGTGGATCACCATGTTAACCATTGGATGCGGTATGAAAAATATAATAACACCGTATAAAATAATTAAAATAGGTATTAACAAAAGAATCCATATCAAAGTTTAATTCGCCAGGTGTTTTGAACGAGTTTTTATCTAAAATATGTTTTGAGATAATCAGAGTACATTTGATATATTTAAAGAGATAATTTTAAAATATTTAATGAAGTACTGGACAAATTCTGAAGTAACCTCAATGATTTAGGACATGAGATCTCGTGAATAACGAGATCGACGTAAACCAAGGGTCAGTAATTATTTTCATTGCAATTAACTTAAGTCATAATAACGACGAAATACCCAAATAGATCAGTCAATGTTCCCCATGTAGCTATAAATGGAACAACATTTTTCTTGAGAATTCATTAGCGTCATTTACTGTACGAATACCCTTACAAAATCTACAATCCTGACGACAATGAAACTGATCGCGATAAAATATCTTATAGCCGTCGTGTATCTCAGCATATTCGCTATCTCGTATAAAAACAATGACGATCAATAGGTCTATATATAAATGAATGTAGCATCAACTTACCTCTAACTGCCTATACAGGTATATTTAGACTTAGAGATATATTAAGTGATCCTATATAAGCCGAAACTTGTACAACAGATGCAGAATCAAGAACAGATCCAAGTACTACGTTCATACGTTAAAAAACATGATAGTGGCTCTATAAGATTGGAAAGTGCAGATATTGTGCTGCCGGTGAAATTCTACTCTCAAAAAGGTATATATGGATCCATGTTTATCTATGAACATCGTAGAATAAAGGTTATGTATAAATGTATGTCATATTATAGATGTATACCATTTATGGATACATACCTACAGTCCACTACCATGATAAAGGTGCCCAGTGAAATCATGTTTGATAACCATAGACAAAAGACATCATGTTCAAGACAACCTAGAGAATCTACTCAGGTCTAGTCTACCTACCATGTGATGATGATGACCTATAGAGACATTTAGCAATAATGCAGTGAATCACAAAATCAATAATTTATTATAATTAAATAATATAACTATGGTAAAGGATAACTAAAAAGATTCACAACAACTGCCAATAGACACTAAGTTGAACTGGGTCATAATTCAAAAGTCTAACACTGCTGTGATAATTCAATATGGAAGCTCAAAATACAAATAAAGAAAAGTGGTTTGCAAACAAAGCCTTTGTTGAGTGATTATAAAATCTTCACCAGTTAAACTTATATATAATGTGCAAACACATTTAACGATATGAATTAACGCGAATAAAGTGCTGTTTTATAACGGTTTCATACCTGGAAAACGGAAAAGGTACCGTGCAAATTAATTTCCACTATCATTTTTGTAATGGAAGATTTCGCGCCCGGTCTATTTTTTCTCGCGGACGTCTAATTCCCATTAGTGATTCGGAATCACTCACTAAATGAGTAATGTTTCTAACGCAATAACTGTATATAATTATCGTAATTGAAATAAAACTGATATTGCCGTATTGTTAAATCATAATAAAGATTAAATGAATGCTTTATTACTTCCCAAGCTATATTTTGTGAGCGCTTTGGCTCGAACGCAAAAAGGCGCCATTTCGCACATCGGGTTCAAGAGGTCACAAAGGAAAGCCCAATTGGTCATGTGACCAATACAGACTCAACAAGGGACATAAATTCCAAGGAAATCGTGAATTCATATTAGTATTTTCACGTGTTATATCTCGACTTAGGCAAAATAATTAGTTATTTAATATCCCACGCAACGCTCACGCTGAAATTGATTTATTTTGACAGGGTTAGCTATTTAATACGATCTTATAAATAAGCGATGATAGTCAATAGAAATCGTAATTTGTATTGTCGTCATTTTCCCCAAAGAATGTTTGCAAAATCCGCGAAAAATGTCATAACTTGACTGTTGTAAGTTAAACTCACCCTTTTGTGAATCGTCATCATTATCGCCTTGGTAAAAGTTTATGTCTGAAACAAAATTTAAATGATTGAAAAATAGAGAGAAAAGTTCGTAATTCCTGTTAGAATCGACAAAAGATCGAAGGAGCACTCACCCGCCATGTTGATGTAGACCAAATTATCCAACGGCGACCTTCATTGGTCAATTCATTTGAATGGAGATTTTTGATTGGCTGAAATGCATTTGGCGTTTAAAATTTTACGAAAACAGCCGAATGAAATTCGGCAAATTCCGTTACTAAGCCAATTAGTGGCGTATGAATACGTCGTGACGTCAGGACACTCCTGACCCTTCTATAAACAGAAAAGCGTGCTTTACTATGAATGGAGTAAATTTTTACAAACGAATACTATAACCGCAACAAGTTTACGTAGTGTACACATGTGTGAAAACCACGACAAGGAAAAATTACTAAATACATTACCAATGCCTCAAGCCTGATTATCGCAACAATAAAAATGTTCATACTATTCAGATAATTCGGTAATTCTCGTAACCTGCATCTAAGTAATATTACTGGTAAATCGCTCCGTTATTGGGCAATTTATGCGATTTGACGTAGGCCGAGTACTAAAAACTCCATAGCGGAACTTGTATTCAGGACTTATAATGGTGGGAAAGTAATAGATTTGTCTTCTCAGCCGTCGTTAAGACTTTTAGAGGGTAACAATTTTCGTTTTAGGGGGGGAATTTGATGCAGTTGTTCGCGTGAAACCGAGGTGTCATGTTTCTGCAGAGCCTTAAGTGAGGATCGGGTGTTAAATCAAGTTGCCGTTATTCGATAATTCGCATGCAATCCAAAATACACTACATCGATCTTCGGACTAGCGGCTCTAGCCAATAAACAACATGTGACGTTTTTCGAGCCCAAATCGCCTCAAACTTCGTCTTGCCTGTAGTGGTACGGTGTAGTGTTGGCCAGGCGTCTCTCTGGTGTTGTGTTCAGACGCTCTTTGGATGGTCTTATCTCTCCGCGTTTCCGTCATCCCATTGTAAATAGTAATCACCAATTATCAAACCCTAGTAAATATACGATGCAGGGTGTCTCTTGGCGTTTGAACCAATTACGGTGAGACGATGATCAGCTGCCTGCCTAATTCCACTATCGCGTCGTCCTAACCATTCTAAGTGATATAATTCATTTATCGCCTGAATAACCCAGAAACTTGTGAACTCACTGATAGCCTAGACAACTAGTTTATGCCGGCCTATTAGGCCTATGTCACACTCATCGTCGCCCTCTGCGTCGTAATTTTCATTAGGCCCGTACTAAATGCTTTTATGTACCCGTATGCCGGCTTTCGATCCACAAAGTTGCGGCAGTTTGAGAACCTGTGCGTTAATCTCGACTATGAGTTCATATGGACATTATAGCGTTGTTTGTGTTATCCATGACATTACGTTCAAATGGACAACGTGATATTATTAGTGTTAACTACAACAGGGAGGTTGATATGGACAGCATAGTATTATTAGTGTTAAAGCGGACAGTTAGCAGTAGCGGTTAGGGCGTTTGATTTCGAATCCAGAGGAACCTGGTTCAATTCCCGATCGAGCCAGTATACGATCCGTGGCGTTTTCGAACAGAAAGCGCTTTAAACCTGTGTGCCCATGAGGGTCTGGGTAGCCCTTGCAGTGTGGTTCTGTTAGGGGTTTCCCCCTGATGTATCTGTGCTTTCGATGCTCTATGGATGGTCTCTATGTCGCTAACTTCCCCCAATCTCGTCATCCCTCTGTAAATAACCATTAATTATCATAGATTTAGCGGAGTGTGTGACGTACGAAGCCCGTCTGTAAACGTTTGGAACCAGTGGCGTGAATGGAAGGTCAATTGTCTGCCCAGACTCGTTTAGATTTTTCACAGTATGTGTTTTCCCCGCCACTAATGAGTGAGGTTAATCTGTTTGTCCCGTTAACCACATAGGCTACTGTGAAGGGCCTTAAATAGCCTACACAACGATTATCTTGATAATCAGCCTGTCGTAACTAACCCGCTATTAGTGTCAACCACAACAATGAGTTCTTATGGACAGCGTCGTACGGTTTGTGTTCATAACGAGACTGTTTATGTGAACAGCAGAGTCTTATTAGTGTTAACTACGACAATGAGTTCTTATAAACAACATCGTACGGTCTGTGTTCATAGTGAGACTGTTTATGTGAACAGCATAGTCTTATTAGTGTTAACTACGACTATGAGTTCTTATAGACAACATCGTATGGTCTGTGTTCATAACGAGACAGCCTACTATTGCTTGTCCGAACAAGCAGCGTAATACTGATAAAAAATTGTTCTCTCGGGGCTACGAGAAAGTACAGATAGTATGGTGACTAGAGTGTCAAGTGAAGTAGGTTTTTTGGACTCCAATCAAACGCTCTAACCACTACGGTCAGTCCCACTGTGGATATGGTGGTGGTGCAATGGTCACAGTGGTACGATATCTGACTCATGGATTACCGGGCGAGAGGCGAAGTATGTAAAATGCCCTGTTGGGCTCGTTTATAACCAGGAACTACCCGATCGCGAAGCCAATATCTAGCTCACATATCTAATTGTGCAAATCATGAATTTTTCAACGAAATAGATGGCTCCCCAGGCGTCATATATGTACCCAAAATGCACAGTGGGATATCGATCGCTAACTCAGTCGAGGACCTCATAGGAGGGTTTTTAGAGCTTTTGGTTTCAAGGCTTACCAGAGCAAGAAAATCTGAATTTACAACTCATGTGGCGAGGTTATGTGGACATTAAAATCACCATCATTATCTGCATTTGTCAACTGACCGTCGTTATTCTAAAACTCAGTACTACTAAGTTAATTTCGGCTACAAATTATACCATACGAGAATGGCGCGAACATGGCGCGACCATAATAACATGGAAACAGTCAAAGACCAACATATCGTCGTCCCATTGGCTGAATGGTACAAAAGCGATCCAATCATCAACGGTATACGGTATATTCAATACGATAAAAATTATTCACAATGAATCTCACACTGTTTTGCGCTCTGATCCCAGTGATATCGCTCTGATGTCACTGACATAGAGACAATAATATTCTAAATTTCACTCTCTATCCTTTTTATTTTTGGTTTTTAAGTAATCTTAATATACTTAAATATTCATATGATGGTGACGAAGTTTATGCAAGTTATACAGTTAACCTACAATATTCGTACTTTTCTTTCAAGCCCGTGCTATACAAATAAATAAAAATACATTCAATCGCAATTTATTGTTATAATTTTTATTTTTTCATTTGTGCAGTTTTAATATGTCCAAGTTAATGTTTTAATGGGACGTTTGGTTTTCCTTATTCGCTATTTCCTTGCTTTATCCGAGGTCCGTGGGTGAATTATAAAATACCCATATATGCAGTTATCGATGCACAATATAAAAACAAGACATGTGGTATGATAAAATGATTTTATTGATACCTATGATGTAAGATAAATGAAATCATCCTACTACCATGTTATATTATTACGTCGAAATAAAATATGTGGGGCATATTCGGTTCAGTTTGTGCACACGTTCCACCCAGAGTTTGAGAGGTGTAAGATGACCAAGGTTTCATTCGTAAAGGAGACATGGTAAAATGGAATATTAACAATTAACAAACGACAACAACGTAGATAACATTAAATAACATAACAAAACTAGTAACAAAAGAGCAATAGGGCAAGAAAGGAACGAAGAAAACTTCATTAATGCCAATGTCATATTAGGGCCCCCGATGAAACATATGTGGGAAAGGTTGGATGGAGTATGATGCCTGTGCATGCTTAATAATCTCATATTCTATACACCGAAAATGGTAATCCATTGCTGTGAATGTTGCAAACCTACAAAATCCAATAACTGAATGTTAACTGCGCCTTTAACTATAAACTATGTTGAGTGGTTGCGCTATTACTATAACATTCCAAAGATACCACAAGGGCCATTTTTGTTGTAACCATAAACTCTGTTGGGTGGTTGTGCTATTACTATATCATCCCAAAGATACCACAAGGGCCTTTTTTGTTGTAACCATAAACTATATTGAGCGGTTGTGCTATTACTATAACATTCCAAAGATACCACAAAGGCCATTTTTGTTTGACCATAAGCTCTGTTGGGCTGGGCAATAACTTCAGCCCGATGTCCAAATGCAACTCGTTCCTGTCACAATAGTGGTCTGTCATTCAACAAGCATGTCCACATCGCTGTTGATATCTGCAGACAGTAGATATTATAGATAGTTAATATCACCAATAGGATGTCTGCAGACAATAGATATTATAGATAGCGAATATCACCAATGGGATGTCTGCAGACAGTAGATATTATAGATAGTTAATATCACCAATGGGATATCTGCAGGCAGTAGATATTATAGATAGCGAATATCACCAATGGGATATCTGCAGGCAGTAGATATTATAGACAGCGAATATTACCAATGGGATGTCTACAGACAATAGATATAATAGATAGCAATTAAAAGAAATGGCATCTACAGATGCTCGATATAGAGGATAGCATCAATGTACGATATGATCTTGTCCAAAGTGTAAAATTCGCACAGATTACATAAAATGACAGATCACACGCAATTCAAGATTCGGGCACTGTCACGTCATCAATGACCGGGCAGTCGGGTGCCGCTTCCACCGGGTCTTGTGCATGGCTGGACGATGTGGAGGTGATATTTCTGTTCATATTGCTACCGGATGCGTGAATATCGCGAGCGGTACCGCAGGAGCACTGCACACCGCCGACGCAGTGTTGTTCTGCCGTCGCGCAGACGTGCGCGCACTTGTGAATGCACCGATTCGCAGCGTGCACGCAGCTCAGAGTACGCGCGCACCCACGGGTACACGCGTACCGAGTGCCTGGGCACCCATGGGCGCAATTACAGCATCCGCATGTGCGTGCGCATGCGCAAACTGACGAACACGCACATTTATGGATGCACCCGTGCGTATTGCACAATTTATCCGCCGCGCATACGTCATTGCTACAAGTCCCTTCCTGCTTGCAAGTTCTTAAATCATGAACGCTACAAGTTCCGCTACTCTCGCCTAAGTTCAACCATATACTACTCAAATCGACGTTATAACTCCCACAACTGTTACATCCGCAATTCTCCTTACACCTTCCGCCTCTCTCGCACCCAAACCCGGCGTCAACAACCGTCGGTGCAGACGTGCCTCTATAAAATCTCTTCTGACAACCCGAATTCTCACCGAACTCCGCGCTATTTTTCCCAATCTGTTTATCAATACACGATTCGATCTGCACATCTCTGACACCAACCGTACATTGACAAGCATTCATCTCCATGAAACAAACTTCGCAATAGATCACTCGATCTTTATCAAAAATTTTAAAACTTCGATTCGTAACAAACTCGTTATTTTCATCGCTGAACGAAGCGTCGCAGTCGTTTTTCTCCAATCTGCCGAAATGACGATCGCATCCATCCAAAACATTCACATTATTCAGGGAAAAATTGGATTTTCGCCGGAATGAGTCTTTGTGCCGATTGCTCGACGAACTCCCGCTTATTCTCAGACTCGACATCGAATCGTTGGAGACTTTTCGCTGCGAGCGACGGTCTTCTACAGGAGTGAACTGCTCTTGTCTTTCTTGGATTGTTTCGCGGCACACAGGGCACATTTCGAGCTGATTGGCGCAGAGCAGGCAGAATCCACTGAAAACCATGCGGATATATAAAAAAGTTACTTCGGCCTCAACGCAGGAAATGCAGTTATAGCGAGATGAATGATTTGGAGATCGGCTTGAGTCAGTATACTACCTTTCTGTAGGCTCACACGCGTACACACAGGTAAAAAAAGTGATATAGTGAAAAGTTAAGTGTACAGTAAATTGCCACAATTATAGCTGCTTGCCAAATCATTCATTACAATCAAAAATAAATAACTGATACATTTAGAGGAGTCATTAGAATACTAAACACTGTGATAGAAGAAACAGCCGGGAAAAATATTAACATCGTATTATATTATTTCGCGAATTGTATATTTCTTTACAAAATCGTATATTCTTTCATATATTTCGTATGTGTTGTATATGTAATTTTATATTCCATATGTATTGTATATTCCATATGTATTGTATATTCAATATGTATTGTATATTCCATATGTATTGTATATTCCATATGTATTGTATACTCTGCATGTATCGTATATTTCGTATGTATTGTATATGTCATGTGTATTATTCACATGCTATATGTACTGTAACTGTATATTCGGAATATGTTGTGTATTGTAGATGTTTTGTATATTCTATGTATTTGCTGTATCGCGCTGTAACCTGTGGCGACAGGGCAACAGGACGATGCTGGCGATCATATCGCAGCAGATCGTGCAGCAGTGCTCACTCACGCTCGCTGTCTGCAGCAGAGCCAGTTTCTCCTGCCTGCACCAAATATAAACACTAACGTTTAAATACCGCATCAAAATGGTTTCTGATCGGCTAGGGGGTGAGGCCATCTTGATATTAAAATGATAAGACAACAAGACTACCTAACATCAAAAACAAGACGCCGAAGAGACCTGAAAATACCTATAAAGAAACTGAAACAAGAAAATACAGATTTGTGAATAAACTTTGGCTGAAATAACCTCTAATTGTCTTAATGGAGATGACCTAAACAGATCTGACTGAGACCTACACAGAAAACATCTACCAAATGGCATACCTTTACACTTAGTGGACATGGAGAAAAGATTTTAAATAAGAAAGTCGATAGAAATCCCCCCTTTGCTCCCATGACGAGATGCTGGAAAAATCTGAAAGATACTATCCCAAGGACAATATCTGCCACATGGCAGACCTCCGTGATGAAGGGTTCTCGAAAAAAATATTTTTCAATTAAAACTACAAACATTGATACAAGTTACCTCCCCTTACTGCCACGACAATGATAACCAAATTGAGAGGACCAACCCAAGGACAATATCTGCCAAGTAGCAGACCTCTGCAATAAGCGGTTCTTGAGAAGAAAATTGTTTAATAAACAAATACAAACGTTGTCAACAGTTACCTCCCTTTGCTGCGATGACAATACCATTAACATATCTAGATGAGACCACCCTACAGACAATATCTGCCAAGTAGCAGAGCCCTTAACAGGCGGTTATTGAGAAGAAATTTTTTTTATAAAAATACGAACATTGGCAGAAGTTACCTCCCCTTGCTGTAATGACGATATTATGAATAAATCTAGAAAAGACCAACCCACGGACAATATCTGCCAAGTGGCAGACTTCTGCAACAGGCGGTTCTTGAGAAGATTTTTAAGAAAATGTTAACATCAGCTGAATGGACGGAAGGACTCCGGTCAGAAAAGCTTACCCAGCATAAGCTCAGGTGAGCTTAAAATACATTATTACGATTTTTGGATGATAAACAGCTATGATTGACAGTCACCTGGAGTGACACGTTACATAGGACTGAGCTATATTCACAGAATCATGATTAAAATAACCAAAAAATAAGAAAATCGGCCAAAAAGGAAAAAATCAAATTATTTGATTAACGTTTAACTTTAAACCTAGCTGTCAAGAACCATCACATTCAACATCAATCAAAATTCTTAATAACCTACGCCTGTAAACTGAAGACAATATTAGGGGAATTGGGTAACCTGGGCAGGATGACCTTCTCCTCATTGGTCAGCGTGCCGAAGTCGTTGAAGACGTGGAAGGCGATGTCGCTAGGTGGATAGCGGAACGGCTGTGAGCCAAAGTTAAACCTGCACTGTTGGAATGACATGAAGCTTGCGGCAGCGAAAAAGCCATTTCTAAAAGAGAAACCATCATTGAAGCCATTTCTAAAAAAGAAACCATCATTGAATAATAATAATGTAAGCATAATGTAAAGAATATTCATAAGGCTTTTTTCTGAAATAAACACAATTTTTTTTAGGCGCGATATAGGTATTTCCCCTGATTTCACGGTAATAATACAGAGAAGATTGCTATAGATCTATATACACTCCTGAATATTTAACATCATTCACTTTTTCCAAGATCTCCATGAATGTTTAGGATCACATGAATATTGTCACTATTAGACTTTCTCCGACCAATCACAATTCAATTGGTTTCGGCAATATTCAATGACAACTTAGATTGAAACCAATGTTTCAAATGTTTTAATTTATTACTGACTACTCAAGTCATCAGCAGAATTTCGAGGGTAAAATAAATTTGTATCATCTGCAAAAAAGTATACATTGAATAACATTGCAAACAGTACAAATATCATTTACATAAATAAACTAGGAACTAAAATAGAGCTTTGAGGAACACCTCAATTAATAATGTAACATATCGGAATTCATATTTTCAAAATATAAATATTTGGCACGATTGGTAAAATTATTCGTATTTACTTTGTAATCTATACCATGTATGCCATAGTTAATTTTTCAATAATATAGTATAATCAATTGTATCAACAGCTTTCATTACTTCAGTAAACTGCGACCTACAGTTTAGATTGGTCATTGGCATTAGTAATTTCTTCAATAAATTCAGGTTCATTTAAAACCATATTGTCTATTATATAGTACATTTTTTTCACCAGGTAAGAAACACAAAGATAAAAAATATACTGATATTAGGACACAAAATCAATATTAGCAAATTTACTTAAAGCTGAATAGCCAAATATACCCGCAATATTTATACCAACTAACTGTGTATTGTTGAAGATGGCAGAGTGCCGGACACGATGCTTCCCATTGAGGATGAAGCTGCAGACCTTGTGGTCGATGTCCAGCAACATGCCCAGAACATCACCTGTATCAATAAGATAAACATATTGCAAATATATATAATAT
>WURV02164739.1:0-15105 GCA_011762755.2 Epimenia babai
GCTATGTTAATTTTTAATGTGTATTCTTCATTGATGTAAAGTGTGTTAGACAGCGTTGCTAATAGTGCACTCTAAATCAAATATATTTCATTTCATTTCACCCCTCTCCCGCGATCATGCCCCCCTCCTCTCCCTCCCCCCTCCTTATTCACGTCATTATCCGCCACACCTCGCGTCTCGCATTCCGCGATGAATTATGGCGAACAAAAGGTATTAACGGCGGGGGTTTTTTACCGCTCAGACTCCCGCCAACGTAGCGTCTGCCACGCCAACATTTTCGTCTGCTATTGGTGCCCGTTGTGTCATCGTAACCCTCGATCAGACCCGCGAATATAAACGACGCACTTTGACTGAGATTACGTTGTCAACATAACTTCATCTCGATATTGCTCTAATTATTGCCTACAGAAAATGTACGCGTGTATTTTTACCCCGCAAACTCTAATCGTGGCTTAAAATGGAGTCCGGTACGCGAACACTATCGTCTGCCATCGGCGCGCCCTGTTCTGATGCCTTTTGGCAGCGTCGAAGTTTTTAACATATTGTACTAATTTCGTCTAATTAAACAGACTAGTAATTGATCAACATTGTATTTGTTTTTTTCTTAATTTGCTATAAATTTTACGATGGTCCGTGATTCAAAATTTTGATTTAGTCCAAAGCCTGACATCTTCTAAGCCAACTCACCAAAGAAAGTGAAACCCAACCTGGTTTGCTTTTTTGTCCAAGGTGTAAAATGAACTACGCGGTATCTTGTATTAATACTCCTAACCCAACATTTTTATCATGCATGATTGTGAATAATTGTAAAGTGTCGTTGACATCTTGTTATTATTGACCAAGGGATAATTTGGCACTCTCAATAAAGCTTTATTATTCTTATTAATAATAATGAATGTAAATAATTAATATACTAATTATGTAACGAACTCTGTAACAAAATTAGTCATTTATATTTTTTTATCGCTATGGCAACCATCATGGCTAACATCGATCTCCTGCCACCTGCGCTTACGCCATGAATTTCCATAGTCCCAATGAAACTGTATATTCAGTGATACATTAACTATAATTAAAACTAGACTGAAAACTTACTATGGTTTCCCACATGTATGTGCTCAAATGTAACTATGTATCTTGAATATTCTCAAATTGTTTTCCCACATATATGAGTCTATCTCTTATAACATTTTTTATATTTTTAGTATATATGAACTTAAATATTGCATACATACCAATCAACTTAGTAGTGTGTCAGGTAGTTGGAAAATTATAGGCGCCCTTTGAATCACTTAATTCATTCATTCACTCATCCATTTATTCATTTATTCGTTTATTAATTCATTTGATTATTCGTTTATTCATTTATTCGTTTATTTGTTTATTCGTTTATCCATTCATCCATTTATTCATGCCACCATTCATTCATTATTATAACTATAAATACATTCGTTAGTTAAGAATAGACTGATTACAACAGTAATTGTTGTCGAGGCCACTCTTGGCCCTTTATAAAGATTGCCTATGAATTGCTTAACACAACAAACTGATTAACCCCACTTATGAATGGATGGTGCAAAAACAGCCACTGTAAAACCCCACTGAGTCCGGGGCGACAATTGACCGTCTTCATCCAGGCGACTGGTTATAAACGTCAAGACAGGCTACATATGTCGCACACTCCGCTAAGTCTAGGATAGTTAATGGCTATTCACAATGGGATGACGACATAGCGGGGAGGTCAGCGACATACAAACCATCCACAGAGCATGCGACACACAGCCATGTCGGATGGAAGAAAGCCCTAACAAAACCACACGCAAGGACTACCCTGTCCCCACAGGCACAGGGGTTTAAGGCGCCCCAGGTAGTATACTGGCTAAGCGGGGAGTGAAACTGGGTCATCTGGATTCAAATTCAAACGCCGTAAGCATTCCACTCACAGTTACCAACAATTAATACACACTACGTACATATATAATCCAAAAAATTACTATCCCACAATCTTGTGATCTTACCTAATACTTAACCCTTACCACACTGACATCTATACATTACATTAGTAAAGCAATATAATTCTGTGACAACAGAGTGCTAAGGGTTAAACAAAAAGATCGTTTTCAGCATGGGTGAAGATGTAATTAATTTCTAATTATGATACAAATAGCATGACCTCGACGTATGGCTCAAAATCAGTCTTGGGGAAAGTTACTACTCCCTATTCATAAAGGCATAAATTATCCTGTTATGTTATTCTATTCATATGTCATTTACATATTACATAAGCCATATCTCTATAGTTACAGTAATTGAATTGATAAAAGATTAATTATCATCTCTTCTTGGCATGTCCCTTAATGCGTTGCCATAGCGATGACCTCCCTTTACCCATACACTTGTCAATTAACATAATTGAGTTAGTCTTAACAGCATTGTTCTCCCATATACCCAGGGGGTTTATTCCTCTCCCACTCCCACCTCTGAGCATATCGCAGAGTTGATTAACGATACCTCGCCTGTTTCAAGCCATTCAATGCTAAGATTCTCTTTAACAATTATCGATTTATATATAAATCTACATTAAAAAGGGCATATAAAATGTGACATGAAATGAGAATTTATGATACTCGCTTCCCTTCCTCTGATAGGCAATGGCATCAACTTTCTTCGGGTCTTATTTCTGTCTGGAGACAGCACCAACCCATCTTATCGATTCTGCCTAACGTATGATCATGTTCCTTACAATTCGCATTAACCCATAACCACCCTGACATCCGTACATCGCATTGCAATAGCAATACAATTCGGCGACACCAGAGTGCTAAGGGTTAACTACTTGTGAAGTAAATGTGACACCGCATCTTCACTATTTCTAATTTTTGAAGCTTCGTTGCTTCCTTTTGTAAAGCTACCCATACCTCATGACTTGTTATAAACCATCATTTGGCAAGCTACACAATTTTTTTACTTTTTAATTATGCTATGAAAGGTGTGGGAAAAATAATTAATTTTTAACTTATGTGGAATTGAACCTGCCACCGCCCCATGAAAGGCCGTCTTTCAACTACTGCGCCACTGGCGTCTCATAATAAAATCATTCTTCTCTCAATGCCATCTCATAGTATTACTTTTATGTAACGACATTATCTGCCTATTGACCTCATGAGGACAATAATGTTGGGTTTTATCTGTTCTTGTTTGTCTGACTGACATTATTACTGGGCTGTTTACAAAAGTGGCATTACTGGGCTGTTTACAAAAGTGGCCCGAAATCCTACAGCTGGTGTCAGTTACTACGTAGTCTATAGGAAAAACAAAAATATTAACGTTATTATTAAATAGTTAGAAATAGGCTGCCTACCAAATTAGTCATTGTATAGTTAGTTGTTAAGAATAGGCTGACTGCCAAAGTAGTCATTGTATAGTTAGTTGTTAAGAATAGGCTGACTATAAAAGTAGTCATTGTATAGTTAGTTGTTAAGAATAGGCTGACTATAAAAGTAGTCATTGTATAGTAAGTTGTGAAGAATACTCTGATTACCAAGGTAGTTGTTGTCTGGGCCATCTATGGCCCTTTACAAAGCTAGCCTATAAATGTGAGTAAAAGAACAAATCGATTAGTTTCATTTAGGAAGAGTGGAGGATGAAGTGGAGCAGTTTCGAACTCGAGACCTTTCGGTTACGAGTCTAGGACTCTCATCACTCGATTGTCTGCTCTTTGATTTTTTGTCAATGCCGACGTAGTCAACCTACTACGGGGATGCCGATCTGTCTAGTAATTAGATCTCGTCTGATTATAGCATATTCTTTACGACGATATTCTCTTGATTTAGATTAAATACAGCTACATATCTCGTATAAATGTACAGTAAATTGCTGCATAAATATCCACTAAGAATTGAGCAGCGGCTCTTTACTGCCGTCTTTACTGCGTTTACTCGTTTACTGGAGTGTTTTCCCTGCTCTCCTCCCATATTTATGGGAGTTATGTAATCCGCGCTTGAGATGTTTTATATCTTCTCATCAGAATTGTGCTGCTTGATGTTTGTGGGGGCCCTTTTTACGTGCCCATAAATTATCTTTCCTTATACATAAAAATCACTGGAATGGCCTCAACTGTTGAGTGCAGTTCAGCAATTAACAGACTTGTGTAAGATTTTATTCAATTCTATTACATTATTAACCATTCCATGTTTTCATGGATAAAACCTGGGCTGCAGGCTGCAACTGTGGCCTGTAGACTGGTATCACTCTTTCGATGGGCCCAGTTTAATTACACATGTTTTCAGTTGCTAGTTGAAATAACGTCGCGTGTGCGAAATGTCGTATAATGTCCTATCTTCAGGATGTGGGGAAAAGGCGAGGTTTTGTCGCTACTGTATACTTAAATGTCAGTCGCACATACGATATTGCCTTGTTTTATCCCTAAGATATTTTTTCAGTAACCCATTCAACTCAAATCTCACTCAATATTCAAACATGAAAATATTGCTCATTTCCTGTCGTGGGAGGTGTGGGAAAAATCATTGGTTTGTTCTGGTTCAACTTCGCTACCTCTCGCATGAAAGTCAGAGCTTCTAACCGCTGTACCAGGGAACCACTATACCACTGGCGCTGATCACTGGCAGGATTATTGATCATAAGCTTTTGTATCAAGACTATGGTGATGAAACATTTGTTCGTAGCTTTCGCAAAAATCCCGATGCTATCAACTCAAAGGTTGCGATCAGTAAAAGTTACTTTATACGGTTACCTGATGAAATACGTATATTGTTTATAAATGTGAAAGCTTACGATCAGTAAAAGTTACTTTATACGGTTACCTGACGAAATACGTATATTGTTTATAAATGTGAAAGCTTACGATCAGTAAAAGTTAGTTTATACGGTTACCTGACGAAATACGTATATTGTTTATAAATGTGAAAGCTTACGATCAGGAAAAGTTAGTTTTTATGGTTACCTGACGAAGTACGTATGTCGTTTATAAATGTGAAAGCTTGTGATCAGGAAAAGTTAGTTTATACGGTTACCTGATGAAGTACGTATGTCGTTTATAAATGTGAAAGCTTGTGATCAGGAAAAGTTAGTTTTTATGGTTACCTGACGAAGTACGTATGTCGTTTATAAATTTGAAAGCTTGTGATTAATAGAACTAGCGAGTCTGTACAATTACCCGATGAAGCAGTGTTTACGCGATTTAAAAAACTAATCAATATATATAAAAGGTCTTGTACACTATAGTCCTTTCCTTACTAATGGGTTGTAGAACACTGTCGAGGAGGTACACAGGAAGTGTATCAGTGTGGACTAGACTGGATTGGTGAACCTTTTTATGTATTTTGTCTGGCCTCGTGCTTTATCGAGTGTTATCGTAGCGCAGGCGTGGCCCGCACGCACCCGATTAACTGAACAACGACCCAGACATCATTCGCCGCACAAATCTCGGTTAAATATTCGACTGGAATGGCTCGGGCTTATGATTATATGCCGACTTCTCCCATCTCTCAATACACCGGGTCCACATAAATGTGGGTCACCCGGAGAAATCGCCCGTTTTAACAAACGCCAAAGTGCCAGGACGTTTAATTTCTGCGACAAATTTTACGCTACAATCGTGACTTATGCTCCTTTCCGATATTTCAAGTCATTGAAATTGACGATAGATCGCGTTTTTCTCATCTGAAACATGTTATCGGTAAAATATGAGGTATGTGTTGTAGAAATCGTATTATTGTTGTGACATCACAAGTGACATAAGTTTGGGAACGCGCCTACCAGTGTAGACCTGATCTTATAATGTTATACATTTCATTGTCAAACAATTGGTCTTCTCAAAATTTTGGCCAATACAAACATTGGGCTTGTTTCGGTTTTCATTATTCGCAAATCTTTCACGCTAGGCCGATAATTTTATTTATCCTGCATTATTTATTTCTGCGTTTTTCCACCTGGCTTAACTACCATTTTTTCCCACATATTCCAGTATTTCCATTTTGAAGTTAAAAACATATCTCATATGTCTCATTTTGTGACATTTTCGTAGTGAATTTGATGGTTGCTCTTTAGAGAATTTTTATCGGTCACCAATAAACTTTCACACGATGTATCAAAAAGTTTCGGCTTTTCAAGGTGATTATGGGATTGAATAAGATAATATATATACATACACTATTTACGTTTGATCCTTAAAATTGCTGAACTCCTCGAGTATGTTACACTATACACATCATTATAATTCTGTAGCCACGATTTATATGACTGCTAGTACAGTCCTGCACTATCGGAGCAGCTATATTTAGATTTTACCCCAATGTTATATTTTAATAACAAGCTTTCTTTTATGCTGATTACTGTTACATAGATACGACATCAGTTAGAGTTTATAATGCCGCTATTTATGATCATCCCTATAGTCTCTTACCAAACATGGAGATATACAAATCATATATTACATATTATAAATAACATTTACATATATAAATAACATCGTAATAGGGAAACAGTAATTTGACAAAATTGCTCTCATGGAGGTTACGCCCAAAGCCAAAGCAGATGTTCACTGAGATCGATGAATTGCAGTTGCTGACTGCGTGGATAGGAATTTTTTGTTTTTTTTTGGACATTTTATTTCTATGGCATCTCGTTGCTAAGGTAACGATTCGTGACATCATCATTTGACGTGTTCAGTTGACGAAGTCGATTGTTTGCTAATCACAGGTTGGTGTCCATCATAACTGAACAATGCATTTGTATTATGTATTAACCGAGTTTATATCTATTTGTTGTTAATTTTTTATTAGCTCACCTGAGCTTATGCTCGGTGAGCATTTCTGAGTGGGCTTCATCTATCATCCATCTGTCCGTCCGTTGCTAACTTTTTATTTAAAATCTTCTCAAAAACTCGTATAGCTTTGCCATTTTGCAGATATTTTCATAACCTTGTCTCTTTTGGATTTGTTAAGCATATCATCATTGGACCAAGGGGAAGTAATTTCCGGTGATGTTTGCATTTTTACTTAAAAAATCTGCTTATCAAGAACCGATTGTTGCAGAGATTGGCAATTTAGAATACATTATCATCGGGTTGGTCTCTTTTAGATATGTTAAATGTATCATCATCAAGCCAGGGGTAGTAACTTCAGCCCATGTTTGTAATTTAACTTAAAGAATTTTTTTCAATAAATTTATATTTTTATCAACGCTTTTTATGTTACAGAAGTGTATTTTTAGGGCTCTTTGGCCTTTTGCTTTAATATCCGCATTCGTTTTAACATGTTTTAATATTCGAAGGTTTGTTGGCCTCTTTGGCCTTTTTCATATGTGAAAGAAGGTTTTGAAGCACGTTTGGCCTCTTGTTTTAATATCTGAGTGTCTGGAAGCCTCTTTGACCTTTTGTTTTTCTTTTGTTTCTTATTTATTTTGTGACATTTTTTCTTTAAGTTTTCACACATAGTCTAGCATCTTAAGTGCTTTTTTCCTGACATTTTTTACTTTCCCCTTTTTTTCAATTTTTCCAATAGTCAGATGAGTGTCTTGAGTATTAATGTAATTGATAGTGATGTAAGAGACTTGGGGCAATACCTTTGAAATCGAGTACAGGTAACTATTTTTATTGATCACAAGCTTTGGCATTAAAACTGTTTCGCCACCCAGAGAAGTGTAACGCATGTATGCGAAAGTTTGCACGAAATTTTGTAATCGATAAAACTAGTTAGCGCTTATAAAAGGTAATGTTACAACCAGGTAATGGAACAACTGCTCATATAGTTACTGTGATCAGTATTCACGTAAGCTTTTGTATATAAAATTTGCCATACCTCTTAAAGTGAAATAAATAAGTATTGTATACGATAGTGAAATTTATCACAATTAATAAAAACTACCACTAAAACCATGCTTTTTGTCTATACTTTTGATGATTGGCCTGAGTTTCCTTGTAGTTGTTGAATCGCTCGATAAATCCTTATCAATTTTATCCATTGTATCGTTTATTTGTCTAACCATAGTATTGTCTATTTATTTAACCATAGTTATGTTCATTTGTTTAACCATAGTATTGTTTATTTGTTTAACCATAGTATTTTTATTTGTTTAACCATAGTATCGTTTATTTGTCTAACCATAGTATTGTCTATTTGTTTAACCATAGTTATGTTTATTTATTCAACCATAGTATTGTTCATTTGTTTAACCATAGTATTGTTTATTTGTTTAACCATAGTATTGTTCATTTGTTTAACCATAGTATTATTTATTTGTTTAACCATAGTATTGTTTATTTGTTTAACCATAGTATTTTTATTTGTTTAACCATAGTATTGTTTATTTGTTTAACCATAGTACTATTTATTTGTTTAACCATAGTATTGTCTATTTGTTCAACCATAGTATTATGTGTTTAACCATAGCACTGCCTATTTGTTTAACCATAGCACTGCCTATTTGTTTAACCATAGTACTGTCTATTTGTTCAACCATAGTATTATGTATTTAACCATAGCACTGCCTATTTGTTTAACCATAGTATTATTGATTTGTTTAACCATACCATAGTATTATTGATTTGTTTAACCATAGCACTGCCGATTTGTTTAACCATAGTATTGTTTATTTGTTTAACCATAGTATTGTTGATTTGTTTAACTATAGTTCTGTTTATTTGTTAAACCATGGTAGTGTTTATTTGTTTGGCCATAGTATCGTTTATTTGTTTAACCTTAGTATTGTTTAATTCTTTAGCCATAGTATTGTTTATTTCTTTAACTATAGTATTGTTTGTTTACTATTAAATAATAATAATAATAATATTGAAGTCTTATTTTTAAGTGCCATATCGTCCCTTGGTCATTCATGTCAAGATGATGCCTCATGACACCTTACACTGAATCTAGTATATCCAAAAAACCTATATATTGATAATATAAAAGTGCCACGAATGAAACCAGAGTTAGAATTAATAATGTAATGGCTACAGAAAAAATATTGCCTAAAATATATATACACCCAAGTGTGTGGGGGAGTTAAATCAAATTGATTCTGGATGACATACTACTCAAAACTTTGTAAGGATCACCCATATAATATAATGCACTAAAATATATGTACAATACATTATGAATACAAATGTAATTGATTTGCTGGAGAGCTTGGGTCTTGTTGACGAATGAAGAGTATATGTTTCACATGGTGACCACTTAAGGCTATATATCCCAAAGTCTATATCTCTGTCGTAATAAGTTACTCAAACCCACAATAACGTAATAATGTAACACCTTGTGTAACTCGTGGTAAGAAATAACTACCATTATACTCCATGAAAACGACAACTATTAAACTGTACCGTATATCACCACAAACCAGAAGGTTTCTTAAGTCTTCTATAAGACTTTCAGTCTTCCTGACACCTCCTTTCATCATACTATTACACTATTACAAACAGTGTATTTTTTTCACCATCCTCTTGTGTATAGATTGTACATAAAAACTAATATTTACAAATTTGTCGCATACCATATAGGCAATCTAAATGTATTGTATAGTGTGCTGAATAAACATACATACATACATACATAGTAAGCCAAGCCCATACACGTGTACCAACATTTTACTGCACATGAGCTCAGTTTGTAAATTTGACTTGGACTGTTCACATTGAATTTCTAACATCAGAGGTAGTGTTTTAGCGGTTGTTAGGTATACCTCTATATACCGGAAAGCCTCCAAGACAAAATCGTCGCCATTTGACGTAGGAAGATCTGAATATAGGTATAGGCATGATGGAGGCTGCAATGTCCCGGCAACATGTGGCTCAGGAGTTGGGTGTGTCACAAAGTGTCATCTCTCATGCATGGAATACAGTAGCTATCAGGCTACTGGTACAGCCAACAGACGACATGGTACAGGACGCCACAGAGTTACAACCTGTGCACAGGACCGATACATCACCCTCTCCGTAGTCCTAAAGAAGTTTTGAGTAGTATAGTAATGCTGTAAAATATAATTTGCAGAACTATAGTATTTTTTATACGTTTAGTCCTGATAATTGTTTATTTGTTTAAGTATGGTACTGTTTATCTATATTGTCTATTCGTTTAATCATGGTATTGTGAATTTGTTCAACCACTTTAGCCGATGCATTAATACCTACTAATACCTGCACCACCCCACACCCGAACTTATCATCCGTTAATAACCTCATTTCAAACATCGCCGTTGTTTTTATTCCGATTGTATCATAGGAATGCCCCGTTTCCATTCGCGTCATTCATTAGCCGCGCCGGGAACTGCTGGCGGCAGCCTCAACAAATGATAATAGAACCGGTATTTATCATTCAACGCTCATCATTTAAAGACTGCTTAGATAATCTTAGATAATGGTAGGAAATCATTCGCAGACAGGTTCTATTTATATAAAAGTATATATAGATTAATAATATTTATTTTTTTGTCAAAACAATCTAGGTGCTCCATTGTCTGTCGATACCACGATACCACGTTATGTTAGTAGAATGTAACATTAATCAGCGAGAATAATGAATAACGTACTCTATATATAATACATAGTATTATTGTATTATGCCCCTAGGGGGCAGCTAGTGTAGTGGTTAGAGCGTTTGACTTTGAATCCAGGGTTCCGGGATCAATTCCCGTTCTAACCAGTATACTAACTGTGGCGTTTTTCGGGGTGATAGTGCCATAAGCCCCATTACCCACGGGGGTCTGGGTAGCCCTTGCAGTGTGGTTCTGTTAGGGCTTTTTTTCTCTGACGTTTGCCGTGCTTCAGATGCTCTATATATGATCTCTATGTCGCTTCCCTCCCCGCTATGTCGTCATCTAATTGTAAATAAATATTGACCTTCCATCGACTTAGCGGAGTGTGCGACATATGTAGCTCGTATGTAGACACCTGGAACCAGTAGTGTAAATGGAAAAAGGTCAGTTGTCTGCCCAGACTCGGTGGGTTTTTCACATTAGGACTTTTACCCCACCCATATATAAGTGAGGCTAATCAACCACATGAGCTAGCTTTATAAAGGGCCATGAATGAAAATGGCCTACACAACGATTTCTTCAGTAATCAGCCTATAAATAAATAAATAAATAAATAAATAAATAAAAAATACACAGTAGAATCCCTTGCAGACCGACATGGGCGGTTGAGCAAGCAGGTTATGAGGCGTCTATCGTCTGGGGGACACCACTGGGTCTCGCGGAATTCCAGGCTGATGATCTATCCAATAGGCTCGCATTATTATTTAGCCTAGCACATTAAACTTTTGGTCTTTTTGAACTATAGCGAATATGATAGACAGTCTGCGATTTTCAGTCAAATGTGACTATTGTCTTTAAGAACTGCAGGGTTTTTTCCCATTACAAAACTCCACCATCGTCATCGTGCTATTTATCTAACGAAAATTTTTCTTATTCTCTAACCCTTACCCCTCTGGCATAGGTACATTACATTATAATAGCAATACAATTCTGTGACAACAGGGTGCTAAGGGTTAATAAGCCTGTACCGAGAATAAACCCACACTACCACCACCACCCCCTTTCATTACATCACTTGTCAGGCTGCTAATGGGCTATCAATATCAGACTGGTTTATCTTTATCAAGTTCAACAGAGGGACATTTATACCAACACCAATACAGACCATAATCACACTGCCCCCTCACAATGTGTATGTACCCTTCCATGGATAAATAACATAAGCGTACGCAGGTCACCATGACCCGGCCTTGTGTCTCGGCATTCTCTGGCTGTTACTAATGTACTATGGATTTTAGCCATAGATTTATCATGAGGCTCAATACGTGTGGGCTCATCATGTGTAGCGGGCACGAGAAATCGCGACTGATACAGTAATGCTTATGAATTTCTGACAGGTCTCTCAGGTGTTATTAATTTTTTTACTTAATATCTAATGCAAGGAAAGTGGGGCATGGGATCGTGACTCCAGTATGGCATGCGAGATAATTAATTAAAATCAAAATTAACGCGTTGATAGCGCCAGCTTCAATTCCGCATTATGAGAAGTACATTTTTCTGATTTATTACTAAGAAAATTTCTCATAATATAATTATTTCTATAACTCTTAGTAATATTATTACTAATAATAATAAAATTTTTAATAATGTAATGATTACTAATTTAATTTTTACTAATATAATTGTTACTAATGTAATTTTTACTAATTTAATTTCACTAATATAAGTATTACCAATATTATTTTTAGTAATATATTTATTACTAATAAAATTACTTGGATAATTATCACTAATATTATTAATACTAATATAATTACTTCTAATATAGTTATTACTAATATGATTATTACTAATTTAATTACTACTAATATAATTATTACTAATATTACTATTACTAATATAATATCACTAAGATAATTATCGTGAATATAATTATTACTAATAAAATTATCACTGATATAATTATCACTACTATAATTATCACTAATATAATTATCACTGATATAATTATCACTGATATAATTATCACTGATATAATTATCACTGATATTATTATCACTACTATAATTATCACTAACGTAATGATTATTAAAATGCCTAAAAAATGAGCGTAAAATTACTCCATGGCCAAAATCATAGATGTTAGTTCAATGTCTATTGTACCACGCATGTAAAAGAGTGTGGGTCAACGTCCTGCCTTGGGCCTTGTGTCTTCAATCAATTACCACCCAATATCAAATCCTCATCCTCATTAACAGACATCAAGTGAATACTCAAATGTCACCTACAGACCTGAAACTTTTTCGCAAGTTCCTGTCATTTTATTAATTCATCTAATCATATCTACACGTATACACACTTCAGTATGCCATCATTTGTACTTTGTTAATAGTGTATTACCGTAGTAAAAGAGCAAATATTGCGAGCTATAGTGAGTTAGCATATATTTTATATATAATTAACTGCCCATGACTCCGTGGAAAGTCAACCTGGAAGACAGGGCTAGGGTTAAGAAGCATTTGGACAATTATTAGCTCACCAGAGATTATACTTGGTGAGGTTTTCTGATCGGAGGTTGTCCATCGTCCGTCCGTCTGTCCATCCATCCGTCCATCCGATGTTAACATTTTCTTAAAAAAACTTCTCTAGAACCGCTTATTGCAGAGGTCTGCCATTTGGCAGATATTCTCCTTGGGTTAGTCTCTTCTAGATTTGTTCATGTTATAATCATCGCAGCTAGGGGAGGTAACTTCTGCTGACGTTAGTCTTTTTATAAAAAATTTTTTTTTCTCATGAACTGGTTATCGCAGAGTTCTGCTATTTGGCAGATATTGTCCTTGGGTTGGTCTGTTCTAGATTTCTTAATGGTATCGTCATTGCACTTAGGGGAAGCAACTTGTGCCAATATTTGTATTTTTTATTAAGAAATTTCTTTCCCAAGAACCGCTTATCTCAGAGGTCTGCAATTTTGCGGATATAGTCCTTGGGTTGGTTTCCTCTTGATCTGTTGATGGTATCATCATTGAAGCTAGGGGAGGTAACTTCTACTGATCGTATTTTTTCTTTAAAAATTTTTTCTCAGGAACCTGTTATCGCAGAGTTCCGCTATTTGGCAGATATTGTACTTGGGTTGGTCTCTTCTAGATTTGTTCATGGTATCGCCATTGCCCTTAGGGGAAGTAACTTATGCCGATGTTCATATTTTTTATTAAAATATTTTTTCTTGAGAACCGCTTATTGCAGGGGTCTGCCTTTTGGCAGATATTGTCCTTGCATTAGTATCTTTCAGATTTGTTCAGCATCTCATCATGGGAGCAGAGGTGGGGGGGTAATTTCTATTGACTATATGAAAATCTTTATCTCCATATCTTCTTAGTGCGAAGGTCTGCCATTTTACAGATATTGTCTGTGTAGGTCTTATTCGGATTTCTTGAGGGCATCTCCATTTTGGCAATTAGATATGATTTCATCCTAGGTCTTTTCCACAAATCTGTATTTTCTTGTTGCAGTATCGTAATGGGTATTGTCAGTCTCTTTGGCCTCTTGTCTTGTTTCAGTATCGTTATGGGTATTGTCTGGACTCTTGTTTTTGATGTCAAGCAATCTCCTCGTTGTCTTCTCGTTCTAATATCAAGATGGCCTCCGTGGTCTCTTGTCCTCTCTTTTTCTCTTTTTTTTTTCAGGCAAGTGCCATGAGGCCTCTTGGGCCTCCTGTTATTATTGTAGTGTTATTATTAAATTGCCAGCGTTATTTTGGTATGGATTACTAATTTTATTATTGCCATTTTGTCCCTTTGGAATGAAGACGACTTAAAGATTTCCGAAATGGAACAAGATATCGACTTGTCTCAAATTGAAATTACTTGGTTTCTCTCTTTACAGTGATTGTGAATGACATAGTTAGAGCCCCACGGCGGCTATTGGCATTTCACTCATTAATGTACTTGTCCAATAGCTATTGACCCATATATGCTTGACCAGTTATAGCAATCTCAGCACAGCGGTGGCTATTTGGTCCATGCGTGTAGCTGAATGACTAGCTGGCAGCCAACGCCAACAGTTCACACTGAAATCGGGAATTATAAAAGCATTTGTATCGGCATTTGTTGATGAATTAGTCACATCCCTCATTCACGACTACTGAACCAGTTAGTCAGCATGGGACGCGCGTGCGTTAGCTAACTATGTACATTAAAATACCATCGAGTGTGTAACTTTACTGTATTATTTTCCCTATTTCGGTGACGCAATTTATTTGTATTCGTAGATATGCATTCCGTTAGATGGTTAAAGCAATATAGAATGGCGAATAATTACCTGTTTTATGCTTGCAAGTAAAGTTAAGAGTCAAATTGGAACCGTATATATGTACATCAATATAGATATGCCGGTATTGAAATGCGATTTCACGTCTTTGCCATCGCTGTTTTTGTATATTTTAACATAATTATGATAGGTATACGATATCATCCACGTGTAATATATTTAAATACAATGGACGTTATATACGTATATACAGACGACTCTGGACACGGTCTATATATATATATATATATATATATATATATATATATATACGTAACTACGTAACGTTACTGCACGGTAAAACCT
>WURV02164760.1:0-15102 GCA_011762755.2 Epimenia babai
AGCCAGTCCCCTAGTCTACTGTTCCAGTTCTATGATTCCTGATCATTGATAAAGGTCAGTGCTGTGGATCACTAGTTGCCATGGTCTACTGCAGCCAGTCCCCTAGTCTACTGTTCCAGTTCTATGATTCCTGATCATTGATAAAGGTCAGTGCTGTGGATCACTAGTTACCGTGGCCTACTGCAGCCAGTCGCCTAGCTTATTGTACATATAGGCTAGAACTCACGACCAGCTGTAAAGGGCATCTACCGTATCGGCCCGAATATAAGATGACCCCGAATTGAAGACGACCCCCCAACTTTAGAGTAAGAAAATGAGAAAAAAATGTTTAATGTCATTGCTACTACTTTGGGGTAGTATACTCCTAAATCTGGATATTTTCCTTGTTTTGGGCCGCGAAAAGCCTTTGACAATGAGCATTTTTAACGTGTCTTTGTCTTTACGCCAGCAACTCACATTGCATTCTGTAACACCGTACATCTTTGCAGCAGCGCTATATTATTCGTCTCTTCAGCTTTATTGACAACCATAAGTTTAAAATTAGCGTCATAACTCCTCCTCAGTCCTGCATTTATTTGATGTTTTTTACTTGCGGACTTTTCTAAACGATCAGTCATTGTCTGCAAAATTCAATTACCGCCCTTTGCGACAATATGGATAATGCATCTATTGTTTTTCTATTAATGAATTATTTATTATTTTTAAGGTGCAAATTGAAAGTGATATTTCCATACAGTTCGTTAGTCAATTGACAAACGATTGAAGTGGTAATGCCGATAATCAACAAACGTGGAATTGATTTTTCATGGTGAGTATGGCACATTATAAAGAAAAAGTCGCACTACAGTCGAGCGAATTACACAAATTAGGAAGTAATTACGCCGACAATGTGATTTTTAACCTTTGTTTATTTGACAGTTTAACAAACTTTAAATATTTCTTGAGTTCGCAGCTAGTTATTTTGGGGGTGCGCGCATATAAGATGACCCCCCCAACTTTGGGAATGAGACCCGAGTATAAAAACCTCGTCTTATATGCGGGCCGATACGATAATTTGGTTGTTTTCCCAATGCTTCTCTTACCAAAGATTATTCATTGATGAGCTTTTGGCCATTACGACTAGCCTTCTATAGATGATTATTTTTAATGCACTGCGCGCCGTTTAGTGCACCTAACAAACATAATACATTTTAAAGACTAACGAGTTCATCTAGTCTGTTGGAAGCAATAAGCAGGTGACGCAGGAATGAGATAACTCAGTGGTAGAGTGACGGCCAATAACGAGAAGGTGGGGAGTTCGAATCCCAGGGCAATACCAACTTTTTTTCCATTGTCTCCTTGGGCAAGGTACTATATCCCGATTGCTTTGGTCAACTTAGCCATAAATGAGTACTGGTGGAATTCTGGCGTGGCAATGCAAATTAATATGCACTGGGAAAGTGCATATTTGTGAGTGGCTTACCAGCGCCTGTTATAGAGGTGCCATCCCCTGTGAGTAAAGTGCGGGAAATAAATGCCTAAATTACTGTTTTTACAGTTTACATGAAGCATTGGAAAACTGTAGCATGTGAGGCTATGTGAGTTAATGTAGCTTGGTTTTTAAAATTTTTTATTATTTGTTTATAAAGTAAATAAGCATTTATATCCTGCTCTTTAAAGCCGCTTGCACAGCGTGGCAAATGACGGTTTGCGAGGACTCGAGGGGGATGGTAGCTCTAAACAAGCGTCGGTAAGCCACTCACAAATTTATACATTATGTTCTTATACTCTTCATTAAAGTGGACACATCCAAAATTGCGGGTGCAATTAATTTTTAAATACAATGACGGAGGCAGAAACTGCCAATATTAGCTCATCATTCTTTACGATAACAGATAGCAATTGGGCTGTTTTTATTCTTAGTATACTTGGCTTTAGTTTTCTATGTTCTAATAGTACTATTAGTATTAATATATTGGATACTTGACTAAATGATATATTATAAATGCGCATAGACAGTTTAAGATAATCCTAGTGTGTTTGGTATTTTGACAAGAGCAAAATGGGAAATATGAAATTATATACATGAAATTAAGTGTTATTTTAACAAAAAAATTCGTAATTACGCACATGCGATTTGAAGCACAATCTATGATAGATCACTTAGTATCATAGATCAATAAGAGACTCGAATTTAAGGGGGGTGGCTAGTTGTAGTGTAGAGATGAAAAATATTAGCCTACGGTCGGTAGCAGAGTCTAGTCGGTACTCACTACCGCAGCCGAGTAGCAGTAACTTAAGTAACTGATTCGTGAAAAACTTTTAATTTCAGTTGTTTTCAGACTTCCTTAAGTTAAGAAACTAAACCCTACTTACCTATTTTGTGGCATTTTGCCTTTGTGTGTCTTATAATAGGGTAAATATATGCCAAATTATTGTGTGGCAGTCATTTTAAATCATTTCAATATTAAATCCATTTACTATTATTAATCTGAAATCGCCGACCAATTTGAATATGGCGGCGTCTAATTATATCCGGTTTGAAAAATGCAATCTATAAACGAAAAATAAGAGCATTTTCTGGTGGTATACGGTGTTACAGTATTTCATTTAATCTGCTAATTTCAAGAATTTTAAATATTGTAATTTTTTCATATTTTTTGTATTTTTCCTGCGTCAGCATAAAATAAGTTCAAACATCAAATTGAAAAAAGATAATAAACGCCGCAGTATTCCTGTATCGCGAGTTGTCGAACTTTCATACGGCGATTGAATGATGCAAGCCATCAGTGAATTCCATGCCCAGATTGCGTTGTAGTTGTACCAGCAGAAAATGTGGAAGAGAGATCAGTATCATCAGATGCGACTTTGCCAGGAAAATCGTTTACAAGTGATCGGAGAGAAAAATCTGATGATATTCAAAATAGGTTGCCAGCTTACAGCCCCGTGCAGAAGTTGCAGAACAATAATTTGAAATTCCAAGGTTTAAAGAGCGGCCTTAAATTTCGTCAAGATATTCGAGATCCGGTTCAGTCCCAACTTGAACAAGTCATTTAAGACCGTAAATGGCAGAAGGAATGACCACTGTGAATAGAAGTCTCTATAGGGAAGAAAGTGACAGGGAGGAGAGTGGTGAGGCTAGTGATATTTTAGCACACGCAGAGATATATTCTTTAAGTGGTGTGTTTTGTTACCATCCTCTTGAGTTTGTAAGACAACACCCGAGTAGTTGAAATTGGCGAAAAATTCAAGATCGATACCATTGTGATTGTTTTATCTCTTTTGAAGTTTTCCACCCCTGTTTAATGTGTTTTACATTAATAGAGAGCTTTTGACCAGTGCAGTATGTAGATAAAATTTCTCCCGCGGTAAAGACGATAAGGCACTGATGATGAATTTGTGGGAAATACCTAGGTTGACTAGTTTCCGTTCGTGAGAGTAGGGTGGGGTCGAATTTTTGAGGTCTACAAAGGAAACGCAGAGAGATGCGAGTGTAGTGGCGAGTGCTTCTCGAAAAAGTATGCATCGGAAACTCGCCGCATCAAAGGGAAGAAACCCTTTCATGACCACGCAGATCAGGAATTAACACTTTTAATACTAGCCCTTAGTATTATTTCGCAAGCATTTAACAACGAAATTCTTTGTCACTTTATAAAGGTGTTGTACCTAAATTCCTGAGACAGGCGCGGCTACCCCACCACACCATGACCACACAGCAAAAGTTACCACAAACACCGAGTCTGGTTTGAGGCACTTTTTGTCTGGAAATATCCGGACACTAAGTGTGATGAAGTAGTTTTGTATGATTTTACCATTAACATTTCGTCTATTTTGTATAACGCAATACCCAGATGAAAATCAAAAAACTAACAACACTCCGATTGGAGACTAAAGCACAGAAAAGCCTGTACCCCTGATAAGCACTTAGGCCGTTTCTGTGCATTTGTTTCGTTATTCAGAGAACCACACTGGCTATGCCAATTAACATTACAATCAACATTCTGTACAGTTTCATATTAGAGTGAATAAAAATGAAACGGAAAACCATGACAATAAAACAAATTACTTTAATTCGTGGTGGCATTACCCAAAAATAAATAAAACCTCCACTAGAGTATATCTCTCCACTTTGTTCTGTCGGAAGTATGTACGCTAATGTGAACTAAAGTAGTTTCTTTGCTAGGGGTTATTTTAAATTTTCGACGTTCTCAGGTCTTGTTTTCACCGATGCTACTGTGCCTATTACAAAGAACGACACGGATTGTATCAGATCTATGTAGTGTGAACATATCATTATCTACAGTAAATAGTGATAAAGTACTCTAACAGTAGTATTCCATCAAGGAGATGTGGGTGCCAGTGATAGCCACATCGAATAATACGAAAATTAAAGGTAACACGCATAATTGGTTATCCAAGGTTATATAAATGTCACGTGATGCCTTGTAATAAAATTAATACAGTACAATGATACATAACAGCCAAAAATAATTTGAGGTATTTAATATATGCCGAAAATTGTGAAACATCCCTAAAACCGTATTGCGTTAGGGGTCAACTATCAGTCAAAGAACCGTAAATATGTAAAGTGTCTTAGAGCCATGTGTTAAAAGGGCACTATAAATCAATAAAATTTAATTTCATTGAATTTCATTACTATTGAAATATTCTGTATATGCATATACTATTTGAAATATCCTGTAAACAATCTGAAAGTTGTCGGTTGTATCATATGCAAGACACTAAAAAAACAAAATATACATGGTTCAATGTGGTGTAGAGCTCTTCACTGAATGCAATTTTTAATCACCTTTACTACGCCAATACTTTAAAAGGTTTTAAAACTCCCTGTAAAAATACATGTACTAAAAAGAATTCCATATTAACCATTTAGTCGCCGTTTGTTTTTGTACTAATATAACAGTTAAAGCAGTTATCTACCCTTTTCTACCGGTGGTAGAAAACTCCATCAGTGTCTATTTGCTGATAGTGACCAAACCGCAGGAGAATGAGGGGAAGTGGTACTTTTTGGTATTAAAAAGAATTTTCAGATAAACCACATTTTTTTATTATTGACATGTAAACGAAAACTTTGAATAATTTCGATTGTTTTATCATGCGTTTCATGTCTTCTGAAGCCGATTCACCGTGAACGATGCTTTAATTAGCAATCCTTTCCCAGTGATAAATGTATACTGACAATGATCATTACTTCTGAGTTGTTTAGACATTCGGCGCTTAGACATGGATGGGTGGGAGTGCCAGGCAGGTGGAGCAAAAATGTAATGAGGGCAGGAATGATGAAAATGCACATCGCTGAGTCGAGAAAATATCATCACTTTGTTTTGCCACGCCTGATTCGCCGCTTGATGTTTTCGATAAGTTTATACGGATCCGTGTTCACGCTGGAAGCCTAAAACAGAAAATTTAGCATTACCATCATCATGAAAATTGAAATCTATCCGTCAGTTCCAAGTAAGGCATCTAAAGGCGCTGCGCAAACTCTTCATAAAAAATTGTCACAAATATGCAGGGTGGGCAGGAAAAAAACGGAGCAGTGAATTTAACAAATTTTTCAACCAATATATTTCTGTATTCACAGACATATTTATCCATCAGATCTTTTGTACGGTGTGAAATATCAGCATAAAATATTAATAAATAACAGATTATTCCCAAAATTACTGAAGAATGACGTAAAATTTGGTGTTCAAAACTTGCGAAATCAACGGTCATCTACAATAGCCACCAATTTACCGGACCATAACTCCACTTGTTAATATTTTTGTTCAAATTTTGCTATAGTTATATATCAGCTTTAACTAAGTTTCTGCTGCAAAAAATGATGTCAGAGTTGTTTATGGTACGTTTGCCAGTTAATAAACAGTTAAAAACCTGCTGCTAAAAACCTGTTTTTTTCTGGTCCACCCTTTACATCCGCCGTATTGTCAGAGGCAATTTTATGAAGGCCACTGCCGTTTACTAACAATTATGAAGTACCACTGAAACATCGCTTTTTTTTGTCCTGTGAATCCACATTGTTAATTACTAATGATGCATTAATTAGACAGGTAGACAGGTTCGCGACCAACCGTCAACAATTCGAGAGATCCGATGTCGGAGCGAGTGGCCTTTACGGGACCTCGGGATACGAGTCGGGCGTACGCCGGTAACACGCCCCGCTTTTCTAACGGGGACTACAATCGATTAGTGAAACTCAAGTCAATATAAATGTGAACTTGAATGATGAGTTTTGAGGCTTAAAAAACCATAAAACAGCAATCACATGGGAAGATTAAAACATATGCAGTGGCGTAGCAAGGGGGGGGGCACATGGGCGGCATTTTGAGGGGGTAAAAATAGAAGAAAAATAATAAGAAGATAAAGCGGCAAATCTTACGACTGCCCCGGGCGGAAAAATACGGCTACGCCACTGAACATATGTGGAAATAGGATCACACGATGGGTAAAATTCCAAGTGGGATAAATTGAAGAATGAGATAATATTGCATGTGGGATAAAATTCCCAAGGGAGATAATATGGAAATTTGGATGATAATGGAATAAAATGATAATTGGGGTAAAATTCTATGTATGGTGAAATTCCAAGTCAGGTACAATTCCAGGTGGAAAAACATGGAAAATTCAGTGAAATAACAAATTCGCTAGTGGGATAAAGGAAAAGTGGACTAATTGCGAGGTGGGATAAAGGAAAAGTGGACTAATAGGCAAGTTGGATAAAGGGAAAAAGCGGAATGTAATTGCAAGATATTGATCTCTATGTAAATGTACTGCACCGGGTAAATGCGTTTAAATATCAGATATAATACTTTTTATACACTAAATAATATTTTATGTTTTTACCATTGTAGGAAATGCTATAGCCATGCTGAATGCATACTTTTGCATCTCATCAAAATATGCTGAAACAAAAACATATATTAAGTTAAAACGCACGATAGGCTAAACCAATACATGATTTTGTTTTTTGTATATTGGGTGTGAACAAATTCAGTCGCATGTTTTATGTACTTTTTTATTCCTCTGATTTAGAAATTCACGAACGTCTAGGATCTGTAACGCTGTATGTCTCACCGGGTGTACTTGGGCATCTACCATTAGGTTATTGGAAACGCATGGCCCAACGTAAAATGGGCCAGGTACGTGAAATAAATAAGGTAAAATAGGTAGATATATATACAGGGTGGAAGATGAAAATGCTTAATTTGAAAACCTATAATAATGAATTTTGAGTTGTAAATTGAACTGACGAGATACAGATTGGATTTAGGTGTCATGTGGTGATTAAAAAGGTCAGGTCAGGCCTAATTAAAAGGTAAACAAAGGTAAAGTACAACATTTATTAACCACAGGTATCAGCCAATCAAGGCTCGCAGATGCGGTTTACGATATTTTTTTGGCAGCTATTCAGCGCATACACAATACCTTAACAGTTACTGTTAAATATGATGTATATTGTTTCCAGTATGAAGCGTATAATATATTGTCACCTGACAGAATATAGCGACACTTGACTATAAATAAATCCATAAGGCAACAAAGCAATCGTTTTCAAATCCCTCTTCATGGAACACAACTTTGATCTTTTTCCTTATCAATTCGTGGACCAAGATTATGGAATAACCTAGAAAATGACATGAAATTATGCAAATCCCTCCCTGTATTTCAATCAAATTTAAAACTTTAAGGAGTTAGCAAACAATGATGAAAGGACCTGAATTTGCTCACACTCGGCATGCATGTGTTAGTTAAGTTTATTTATCTACAGCAAATGTCCTCAATTAAATGTAATGTATGTACACCTCTATTAGACGTAATGCCATTGACTTGCTATACGAGTGTTTTTTTTATAATTTTCTTATATATACTGTATATACTGTTATGTATATACTGTTTGTATTTTGCATTGCATTAACCAAAAAAAACGTCATAACGCTTCGCATATCACGGGTAATATCAAGTATCTGATCATTTTGGAGACGAGTTTACTCCAGCAATCGGGGATCAATGACCTGCTGAGGATCATCGCGGAAAAGTCGACCGGTGGGCGGTTCTGAACCTGTGACCTTTCAGTTAAGAGTCCAGTGCTCCTACCGCTCCACTAGCTCGTGTAATACCAGATAGAACTGGTACTATTGTAACAACCGTTTCGAAACCAACCACGAAGATGAGGTATTTAGTTAAGGTATTCGATTGTCGAGGTAAGAACAGTTACTCACTTCGTATGGCGTAATAAATAAGTTGATAAAAGTCCGGACAGCCTTTCGCGCAGACGATGACGATCTCGTAGTCTTTCTTCGGTGTCTGCGGATGTTAAAGTTTTACTTTCTCTCGACATATCCTCACGTGGATATACATAACAGGTGAATGGACGATAAGTCTATGTAAGATCTTACACCATTATATTATATATGAAATTGCTGGAGGCCATATATTATTGTTATTGTGAATGGCGTACTAGATGATGGAATATAGATGTATATGCATGCCAATAAATAGCGGATCAAACACAACTTAACTGTGTATGACATGATAATTTACATCATTACATACGATGATATCCAACTATATTCATTTATCTGAAGGAAGGCATAAAAAAGTCAAACGCGATTCTCAATCAAGGGAGGTTGAAGCCGCTGTCACTAAAGGAGTAATATCGAGTACATCGAGTATAAAGTAGCTATAAAGGAGTCATATCGAGTACATCGAGTATACAGTAGCTATAAAGGAGTAATATCGAGTACATCGAGTATACAGTAGCTATAAAGGAGTAATATCGAGTACATCGAGTATAAAGTAGCTATAAAGGAGTAATATCGAGTACATCGAGTATACAGTAGCTATAAAGGAGTAATATTGAGTACATCAAGTATACAGTAGCTATAAAGGAGTAATATCCAGTACATCGAGTATAAAGTAGCTATAAAGGAGTAATATCCAGTACATCGAGTATACAGTAGCTAGGAATGGGATTATTTTTCTTACAATATGAGCGAAGGCAACGGCCTCCCCGAGGGACACAGTCAGGCCGAGAGCGTGGTGTATCGAGGCGAGGTCGTGGAAGTAGTTGTGGCCGGGGTAGTCCCGCGTGTACCGGTCAGCCGCGCGTCTCCAGTTCTCTATAGCTCCTGCAGCGTTACACCAACGATAGGGTCACTCATTCGGCGGAGCGTCGAGCCTACGAACCTTAAGGTACTGCGTTCGAGTCCCGCGTTATGAAAGTTGGCTACTTCAACTCGATTTTGGCTTAGCTAACTGGGGGAATGGAAAGAATACCGAGGGCTTGCCGACGCTCGCCACGAAAATGCAGAAGCGGTGGACTACGCTGGGCCAATCCTAACAAATACAGAGTGGGTTGAGGCGAGCGTCTCCAAAACACAGTAATATATACTTAGGGAAAAAAGTTAAGCCCCACCCTGTATCTCGCCACGTATTGCGTAAAATTACATTTTAGTAAGAGCATCTCAATATTTCTGTACTTCTTTATGCATTTTAGTGGTTTATTATACCTATGAATTCACACAAATATAGGGGTTATGTGGGATTTCAATAACAATGATTTTTACTTCAAAAAAGTGATCATTTTAAGTAAAATTGAAGGTTTCAAACTTTTTGGACACCTAAAGTGGTTATGACAAATTCTGCACAAAAATGTTCAAATAGGACCCGATGCTAATGGAAATGTCGCTCGCTACCATGGGTACCATTTGCAGATTCACCAATGGCTATTAGCTACATATCCACGAAGCACTAGTTCGATTTCATTGATTGTTAGGACTTTCCACGTGCCGTTATACACATTTTATGTACGTTGAACATCGCCCTAATTTTGCGTCGTCCGCAAGGGCAATCATGGCCGACGTGGGTTGTGGTGAGGTTGTAGTACGGTGGCGCGATTTGACGATGACTTTAGTGAAAGCAGCGATAGAGAACGGTGTAACGTTGATTTTAGCAAAAGTTCTGCATCACAAGATACTTATTCATGAGTCACAAGTGAAATTTCTGACGAAGATATCGATGAGCGCCGTTCATTCCAAGCTTATACCGTCAGCGACAAGTTGGAAGTTTCACTTCCAAACGAAGCCAAGCCTCGATGTTAACGCGCATTGAAACTCTGAACCGCGTGACTCTCGCAATAATGAGTCTGGACTGTATTTATACATGCCATAAACGAGAAATATATATGGCAATCCACCAATGTACCGCATAATAGCAATTCATAAGTTGTCGGCGCCAGTGGTGTAGTCGTGAGAAGCGCTGCCTTTCATGCGAGAGGTTGTGAGTTCGAACCAGCATAAACCAGGGATTTTTCCCACGTCTCCCACAATAGGAAATGAGCAAGATTTTCGTGCTTGAATATAGAGAAAGATTTGTGGCGGAATGGTTTATTATAAAAATATCTAAGGGATGTAACCGGGCAATGTTGTACGCGCGACTGACGTTTCATTTATTTTACCGTAGTATTTGTCGATGTGCATAACAGTCTGTAAGTGGGGGTGCAGCTGACTTGCCCCACCGCTCAGGAACATGTCCCACAGGACCATGGGGTGTTTGTAGTCGTGCTGTTGATTGTATACGGTCATCTGCCTGGAACAGGGGGATATAATTCTGGCAATATAATTTTGCATCCTAAGTTGATTTTTATTGTTTATAAATGAAATGTGATGAAATTGCATTGATTGATAGTGCCCTACAGTTCAAAATCGAACTCGGTATACCATAAATGAGTCGAAAATAAAATAGACATATACATAAAATAGACATATGGATCACAGATAAACAAATAAAGAAAATATAATGGCACAGATTGGATAGTAGCACAGTGTCAGACATATAATAACGATGTAAAACTATGTTATATACCACACGAAAAATACAACATATAAGAAAATTAAGTAGTATTGCACTATAAAATTACCCACTATAAACTTAGCCAAAGGCAGTAGAAAGAAGGACAGTTTTAAGTTTGGATTTGAAGGTATTTAGCTGTGTACATTGTCTAATGTGTGACGGAAGAGAATTAAAAAGATTGGATGGAGCGACTGCAAATAATCGATGGAGCGTAATATACACGTAGTGAGATGCAGCAGTCATGGAGATGTAGGTTAATGGAAAGATAGGTCCGAGGTAGGTCGTCTTCCGAGGTTAAAGGTGATATCAGGGAGGAAAGGTCAGGGGGTTAGGAAGTTGGGTGAGGAGGTTGCATGAGGTAAGGGAGTAACATGAGTGGATTAGGAGGTTGAGATATATTAAGACAATGGTATTGCGTATACCATTTCTCGTTGGTCGCCATGACATCCATAAACTCCTCCTGCGAGATGCGTAACGGGTGGTGGCTTCTGGGAATGATCAGCGAGTGCCACTGGTCCCAACGGAAGGCATTCGCGGCGCTGTACGACAGCTTCCCTCTGATACGGCCGAACGAGTCTTCGGCTGTGAAACTGTGAGCAACGTACGCGGAGCGATAGTTAAGACACGTCGCGTCCGTAGAGGTACCTCACTGTACGGTGTAGTTTTAATTTCAGTGCCTTATTTTTCCTGACTTAACGATAACAAAATGATGCAGATGCTACTCAATGTTACCACTAACAAACACAGGTGTATTGGGTGTAATCAAATGGTGTAATCTAACCCTAAGGATTGCCATGTGTTGGCTCTGGAAATCAAATAGAATTTCATTTCATTTAATGGTTGTGTTAGGCTATGATTTAACTTATATGCACATTCTATTGTGTTATGCAATATTAGTTATTGCATGAAATGTATATAGGCGCTTTAGAGACATACTCGTTATTAAGGCGCCTCAAAAACAAATGGATTATTATTATTATTTTATTATTAATGCATTCAAACAATGAATTGTATAACAGTTAACAGTAGGCTCATGAATACGATTTAAGATGAGAATAAAAATTGCTGAAGAAATTGATAAACAACAGAGTGAAGGAAAATTGAAAAATAACAAGTTTTGTGCAAGCCGTTTGTTGAAATTTAAAATTTGTGGAAAATGCTTCGAAAGTTGAAAATTATAAAAGGGCGACTTGCTTTAAAAAATATATATAATTATATTATTAATCTTGTCTAGGAGGGAAATCCCGGTCTTTCTCTATTGACATTCATATTAATAAATAAAATGATAAAAAATGTTAAAACAAAGTATAATTAAGCGAGCTGTCAATCATATGTGAAACTAATAAAAACACTGGATCGCCAATAATACAATAAAACACCAAACCAATCAATCGTGTTTGTTGTGTAACTCTACTTACTCGTTATAGTTACAGAAGTCGCAGTCTGACCTCGTTTCATTCACGATTCGTTCAATACTGAAAACAACCTGACATGATAACTAAATATTTAGATTATACCCATTTGCTCGCGCTGTAAAATTAAAATTAAGCTAACTGTGTTCAAGCAGGTGTTATTATTGCCATTGTTATTTTTTTCATATAACTGATACTGTAATATGATTTTATTATGTAGCATGTGTGATGTGTGTAACTAGTGTTAATATTTTAATCGGTATTTTGGAATATTTTGTATAAATCGTTATATTGTGTAGTATCCGTGTAGCCATTATTATTTTCATGATTCTTATTTTCAAATATTTCGTGATATCATACAATGAATAAATTGAGCACTGTAGAAGAATTACTGTAGTATGTTAACATTGTGATAGATTATGGTTTGTTGAATAAAACTCATAGATAAATAAATAACTAGAAAACCGGCGGTTTTGAGAATCCCAGGGCAGTTATCATGGTAATGAGGGCATTTCTTGAGCAACAAAGAACTTATGCGGTGTAGTCATATATGAGCTTCTTGCCTCGAATGAAGCTGGGTTTCGAATACGGGTGGCCCTGTCTTGTATGGCATTTTTCTCTCGACCATCTCCAGTTGCAGATTTAGAGAAAATAGTAATTAGAGCGTCTCATCTTCAAAGGTGCACCGATCCATTGAAACAACATCGACTTGAGAAGAGTATTGGCGATAGATGAAGATGGCATACTCGGGTTTAGTATTGTGACTATTGTAGTTCTGTGCACTCACTAGGTAAGTTCATCCTCCCCCGACTTCGTGATGGGTCGTTTATCTCGCAGCCCGTTGTAGTTAGTGTTGTCGTTTGTGTACTCGTTGTACACGGAAGTAATGGTCTACAACCGGTATATGAGAAAGTATCAACAAACGAAAAAATATGAACGAACACGAAAGGACGAATGAACAAGAAAGTACAAACGAATGAAAAAGCACAAACAAACGAGAAAGTACGAAATGAACGAGAAAGTATAAACAAACGAAAAAATATGAACGAACCAAAACCAAATGAAAAACAGCCAGTTGGTACACAAACAGCAAACGAATACTGTGATGAAAACAAAATCTGTGAATGATACAGCCAGTCTGCAAGCAACTATGAACAAAATGGAAGTATGACAAATACCAGTGTGCAAGAAACAATAAGTGTGAAGAAATACAATGACCTCTAAATGTCACACTTACCCATTAATGTAACACCGACCCATTAATATCACACTGACCCATGAATGTAACGCCGACCCATGAATGTCACGCTGACCCATGAATGCCACACTGACCGATGAATGTCACACCGACCCATGAATGACACAATGACCCATCCTGGGTCGCCATTACAGTTACACAGTAGATGTCGCTGGATTCCATTATATGGAATGAGCAAGATTTTCGTACGCGAATAATTTGGGGTGATAATAATTTTTGTTGGAGTGCGTTAGTGTAAATGTCATGATGGTATCATGAGACAATATCGTAGGTACGACCGACGTTCAATACTTTCACTTCTACACTCACCTGATGGTAGGCCTCGTCCATCAACTTGTCATTGTTCCCAAGCCACCTGCGAACTTTCGCGGCAAAAGTTTTCGGATAGACGGCATTGGCCGGTTGTTTTGTGACCGAATAAATCGCGTTGAAGACAATATGTAACGACCTGAAATGGTCGATGCTTGGTTATCCTTCCGAAATTGCTGAATTCTTACCAATGGAATAAAAAACATAGCTTTTATATTTGGTTAGAGAAATTTTGTCATTGAAAAATTCAAATTTGATCACAGCTTGATGTGAAGAGAAATCAATGATTGTGTTCTAGAGTAACTACAAATGACATTAGAATATTGTCTTCAAATATAATTATAAAGCTATATATATCAGCCAATAAAGGCTAACATTTAGGGCGTGTACAAATTTGGACACTCCCATATCACCAAGGATAATATCAAGCATCTATACATTTTGCAAACGGCTCACTCCAGCAATCAGGGATAAATGACTTATTGAGGATCGTCGCAGAAAAGTCAAGCGGTGGGCTGGTCTCGAACACACGACCCTTCGGTTACAAGTTCAGTGCTCCTACCTCTCGACTAACTTCCTTTATCCCATGATGACGAGGGAACAGTAATAAGGTTTTGTGTAAGAACCATCAAATTTATTTTTAATGTAAGCATAAATACTTTCCAATAAAATAAGGATTAATAAAAACAACACGATAATATACGTAGTTGTTTATTGAGCAAATACTAACTGGCAGTCTTTATGTGTGGCTTCTCCTAATTTACTGATCACCTCGCGCAAGTCGGTCAAACTGGATTGGACCGTTGGCCAACAATTCAGCTTGTACCATTTCTGCAATCGCCAGTGATGCGATCGTAGGTTTGTATTGTATTGTATTTATAGGCTGATTACCGAAGTAATTTTATATATTTTATATAATTACACATTCAAAACTGTTACGAAATAGAGAATTTCGCGTGAATAAAATTTTGCGTGTGTACACAACTCGCGGAAATCGCAAAATTAAAAACACTTTTGCTCATCCACGAAGGGATGACCAGACCGAGTTGGTCTAGTGACCGGCGGTCCACAAATTGTTCCCCATCTATGAACCGGGCAGGTTCGGTGTTGCTTAGCTACAGTAATAACGTTACCATAGTAACTAACAATACAGACCAATACACCGCTAGCTAAAATAAAAGCCACATTGATGAGTAATATAATAAATGAATAACACGATACTAACGTGGTCGTGGTTGAATAAGGGAGAAAACTGCGGCCATTCGATGTATC
>WURV02164771.1:0-33259 GCA_011762755.2 Epimenia babai
TCAAGACCCATCTCTTCTCCGAGTCACGTTAACTGGCTCACATTGTTATGCTGCGTACTTAAATTCCTCCACTATATCCTGAACTGTGAACCGCTCTTAGAGCACGTTCTCGTGGCATAGAGAGGGATATTAAGTAACCTATTTATTATTATTTTTATTTTTTTAAATGTATCGTGTCTGAACGTCAGTAGAGAATCATTAGTCGAGTGGTAGCAGCACGGGGCTCGTACTTGGAAGTTAACCCGTCTCCAAAACAGGTAGATGCTTGATATCTTTGATGAGTGATACGCGCGTATCGAAGGTATTGTATATGCGCTGAATAGCTGCCATAAACATTTATCGTAAACCGTATCCGAGAGCCTTTATTGGCCGATACTAATCGCCAGCTGAGTGTAAAAACCGGCTATCTGAATTTTCTGTAATTAGCCCATTGTTATTTTCAACGAGACCCCAACGGAGTTGATAAGTTGATGGCCGCTTGCTGTTCTCATCATATAACCAAATAGTATCGACGCATGAAATGTATCTAGATATAGGTATCGAGATATAGTAGTACTTTGCAGGTAACTCATTTTTAACATAAAACATGGAAAAGGCCTGTATGTTGAATAGCCGGTTGTTATTCTTAGCTCTTACTCGGGGTCGTACTCAAACTTTTAACGCAAATTCACACAGAGAAAGAGATTTGAATCGTTGATTAGAACATTTGAATTATTATAACTTACCCGTGAAATATAACCGATGTTATATTTATGTAGCAGTACGCTGCGATAAATCTGTTGTCCAAGACATGATTGGTTCTTTACACAGGTAACCTATATATTGTGGTTTACCCAATGGACAGGTTACCTTCATTAATTAGAGGCTGGAAAACATCGTCGCACAGACGACCAATCCACAATCAGCGACAGTTATGTACGATGAAATGAGGAGGTGGGATGATGTAGTCACGCCATCCAGGATACGACCAGAGTGAAGCCTTTACAAAAAAAAACACTAAGGCTACCTAGATGCCATCGGCTTATGGAGGTTTGAGAGTGCACTCAAAACAACAACCGGTCATGTCGGGCTAGATAAATATACTGTATACGTGGAAATCATTAAGAGAAATTTCCTGGAGTTCCTAGACAGAGAAAGGCCAACACCAGCGGATTATCGGAGGATGCATTCCATCCACTGACTCAGAGTAGGGTATTTATTTGACCCAGTACTTTAAGGGTAGAGTATGAATGAGTGATCTAAGTCCAAGATTCAGCTTTGAACATGTCTCTCTGAAGACATCCACGAGAAATTACCAACAAGACGTCTATAAATAAACAATGCCTGTTATTGTATACAAACCATTACTAATTTGCACTCATCATATTTATACAAAGGGAAATAAATCTGTTTATTCATCAGATAATAAACCACAAAATATATTCCGGTAGGCACATACTAAATATTCTCTATAATATATATCCTTCAAACAAGTGTATAATTATGCATGTTTTTCTAAATTACAAGACCGGCGCATAATTAGTTCTAATATCCACGATTATAATTAATTTATAGCTAGACATATTCAGACATTAAAGGGGAGACCAGAATAGTAAAATTTGTGTAGAAGATCAGATATCAGACGATTATCGATTGTTAGTTGTTAAATATTTATGGTAATTTCAAAAAGTTCTTCCCCATATACGGTGTATCATTATTTATTAGCTTAGAACGTAAAATGAAAGTCCTACAAAAAACCAATTAAAACCAGGCGAAATAGTTTTTACTCACACATTAAATTAATATTGCTCCATGAATATCGAATAGTTATTCGCGGATCTTACTGTTAACATACGTGACGAGACTAAAAGTGAAGCCAGTCATTTTGTAGAATTAAATAATAAAAAACATTACCAATATTATCTACAAAAATGCTAATGTCCGCATAAACTAGACTGTACATGCGCGATAATTTTAATAATGCTAAAATATATATATTATATTTCTTTGGAAATATTGGTTGTCAAAATAGAGTTTTGCCCTCTTATTGCAATACCATTTAATGTAATCTAGTGTTAGCTATTGTGATAGTTGACAATTGCAAATACTGATTACCTCCCATAGAAGCCAAATACAGGATCTTGTATTTTAGTCGAATATATAACCGTTTAAAGGGGGTCACGATATCTAGAAATATCTCAAAACTCCGCAGTAACTGAAATTGCTAAATAAGAGGCCAAAGAAGCCTCAAGACGCTCACTTGATTATTGGGAAAAAGAAAACAATAAGAAGAACAAAGAAAGAAGCACTTAATATGCGTAAATATAATTGAAAACCTTAGAAAACCTGTGGCAAAATCAATAAAAAACCAAAAAACAAATACTAAAAAGAAATAAATAAAGGTCAAGGAGGCATCCAAACACTTGGATATTAAAACAGGAGGCCAAACGAGCCTCAAAACACTAATTCGGATATTAAAACCAAAGGCCATACATGCCTCAAAAGACTTATACAGATCTTAAAACCAAAGGCCGAAAAGGCCAGAAAAACACTTCTGGAAGGAACATTTAGAAATAGGACTGAATCGTTTTTGAGAAAACAGATGAAGCTCGATTAGAAAAGCTCACAGAGCAAAAGCTCCGGTAAGCTGAAAAAATTGTAGTTGCAGTGACATCGTTAACATCCAAGTTTTGTCTTGAATTAACACCATGGTAACGTACTTTTGTAACTGAATTTTCATTTTATAAAATTAATAGCGATTGTGGTAGCACAGAAAAACCGTTAGAAAGACTTTAAATACCGATGTGTTCTCAAACGCATGTTGAATATCTAAATGTTTAGGGGAAAGTATCCCTATGTAGCACCAGCCAAGTTACCAACCTGGAGGTCGTAGTTTCGAGTCTCTCTAGAGGTGAAGGGTTTTCCCTGTGCATTTCTCTTAAATTTTATGGAAATTGTCAATAATTGTTGGTTTTGTGCATTGCGGTGACACTTGCTAGAAGCAACGTGAATACAACCTGATAATTAAGGTGGATAACGAGGACTTTGTTGACGTCTGTAGTGACTGCCCGGAATATCAAACCATGTTCACGACAAAATATATAGGCTGCTATATTTAGCCGCAATGGCATGTCTGCCAGTAGAAATACCCAGTTAGTTAAATCTGCTGGTAAAACTACCCCACTATGACAATTGGACAGTAATACAATTATACAAGGATGATTAAATTATTTTATTTAATAACAATACTTAAATGGGTGTTTTGTTATTGCGGGAGAAATCTGTGGTCGAAATGTTAATGCTGTAATCCCAGTTGTTCAGCGACGCTGATGGTGCAGATAGGCACTCGAAGTGATAGGTTATTCAAAAGATTTACTTATCTACAATCTGTGATAATAGTACATGGATCTGGCATGATTGTCCACCCAATGAAGAATATTCTAGATTCGGAAGGTTACGACATAGGTACATTTTTGAAGTGAGGCACAAAGGTGTTACCGCTTTTGGAATTTGTTTTTTATCGATTCACACGGCTGCCACAATTAGTCAGGATCAGCCAATAATATCTCGAGAAGTATAGGGAGAGGGTGGATAGGTTAGACCTTTATTCTAACCTAGAGAACTGATGATAAAATAAACTCACACGCACGAGAAAAATATCAAGCATACACTCAGGTAGGTTTCCATTCCCTTTTGTGATAAATTTTCTATCAAATTCATTATTATAAAATAAAAAAACACTTCAAGAACATGGTTAACTATGAATATAGCTTATTTACATTTGATCGTTTAATAAACGATGTCAGCCAAGCATTTCTTAAAAATTTAGAGGGAACGTCAGTAATTATATATTTTTTTTTTATATTTTTCATATCAATGTTAACCCGGTCAGTATAATGTCTATTGTGTACAAGCATTAGAGTATTAGTGTTAGCGCCAAATACACATCAGCATAATGATTTATATACTATTTAAATCATTTGTAATCCGCCTATATATGCTATATCACTAATTATGCAAAAGGAACAAAATTATGCTTGCTATCAAAACTTGTATGAGAATGAAAATCACACAAGTTCATTCAAAACTCCATTTAAAATTTTATGTACTATCGAAGAAATGGTAACTGGGTCGCAAGAACCGTCTCCCCGCTTGAGAAGATTAGGGGTTATTTATCCCACCCCTCATTATATAACGGTGTTACATAACATTCAGTGTTAACATTCATTGTACATAAGTTTTTAACTTTGTATAATATTCAGCTATCTTTAAATGTCATCTAATCAAAATTCATCTATATTTTTTATCTATAATCGTAAGTTGCTCCATAATACTGTTGCTCTCAATGTGCCTCTATGATTTCTTTATATTCACCATTCTGTATCTCTATACACTTTCGTTACGAAATAATAATATGCTGTTACAAAAAATTAGAATCCAATAATTTGTCATTGGCTAATATTAATATTATAACAAGCAAGTAGAAAATAAGGCATGTGTTTTTAATACTCTGAGTAAACCCATGTCCTGGTTAACCAGGAAATACTCTTTAAATACGTGTCAAATGAAACAACTTGATTTTACGAGTCACAGGTTGTCATATATTAGTTTTAAAGAGTTAATTTAATACAACTAATATACGGTTATGCAGAAGAGTTGAAGCATAAATTAGAAGTAGAATTACTTGAATAATCCATGAGAATATCCGGTCAATGATTTGGCACAGGTCACAAGACGGAAGTGTAACCCGTTCACCGACGCAATGTGGATTTGGAAACCTCGCCTCGAATTTTGGCACACATTTTAAGACACTGAGAAATCACGGGGTTCATTCACAAATAGATTAGTCAACAAATTGAGTTAGTCTATTCAAAAATAGTGACAAATAATGTCTTATTTAATGCCTTTATGAGCAGAGCAACCCACTCTGGCGCAACATTTTTCGTGCTCCGTTGAATATTAAGCGTATTGCACTAAGAGCCAAGGGGTCTTAGCTAGACTACAGCCTAACCATTGTAGGTTAAAAACCATGTTACAACCTGATATAGCCGTACACTCAGCCAAACATCAGCCTCACTATTAGCTGGATTTCGGCCACAGAAAGCCATAATGTCAGTCACACAATGCAGTCACCGCCATCCTATCAGCTAGACATGAGCCACACTTAGACAAAGTATAAGCTGTCTTATCAGCCACGTTGCGTCTGCTGTCAACATGAGTAAAACTTCACATTCAATTATATAGTAGTAGTAATTAATAACATTAATTCTCACAAAAAGGGACGGAAAAAATAGAATGCTAATGTTACATAACATTAATTCTCACAAAAAGGGACGGGAAAAAATAGAATGCTTTAGATTTTGATATTCATTCAACACAACTTGCATCAAAATCCTTTTTCCTGGACAAGGCCAGCGACAGACAGACCTACTGATCACAACTATGTTGGACATATTTATCAGAAGGTCATTTACCCTTTACACAGCTAAAGCAGTGCTAAAACATTACATCCAAGTGATTAAACATATATATTAGATATTTGACCATCGGGACATCGCGATGGTGTGTGAAATATTTTGCTGGAATCTTTCGGAAGATTTGTTCGAGACAGATGAGAAGGTTAAGGAATTACAGGTCGGATTTACACTGACCAGAAGCAATGATTATAATACAGTGAGGATAAAACCGATGATAAACGAAATAAATGTTTAACTATTTACCGATAATGCCCGACAATATCCATGGAAGTTTGGTACAGAAATGTTAACAGTAGCAAATAATTTAGCAAAAATATACAAATATTTATGAGTATTAATGAGAAAATTGGAATGGTAACTTATGGAAAGGCAAACGTCGAAATAAGATAAGTCACGTTTCGCAAGACAATGGCGGCACTGTGGTCCACAGTCGGCGTGTTTCTAGTGTGGAGATATCTCAATGAGCGGAGGGTTTCTTTAGAAGAGCCCATGCTTTTTCTTCAATTGCACTTGTTTCCAGACAGGAATAGTGACGAACTCGGCGTATTTCATTAGGAAGATGCGCTCAAAGTCTTCTTCCGTTAAGTGTGTCTGAAATGCGATGTGGAATCTCAGATTGAAGACTAGTGTCGTATTTTATTGCATCGCTTAAACCCTTCAGCTTGAAAGTTCAGGATCAGTTTTTAAACAGGAGCAGGCGGAAATCAGGCAGTCCAGGGTCAGGGAAAATTATCGCAAAGTAATTTTTCTATAAGCTTTGGTTAATTTTACAGATAATCGGTCACTTGATAGGTCACTTGAGAGATTTCAATAATTTTTAGGTCGATCATTTTGTACATTTTAGGTCATAAATTATTTTCCAGGTTACAGGGGTAGATATGTTTATATGGGGAGTCAGAGGTCATTGTATACATTATAGGTCATCAGTTTACAGATTGTCATTTCATACACTTTAGGTCATTAAGTAATTTCTTAGGCGATAGGTCATTTTACGTGTCATAAGTAATTTAATAGGTTATAGGCCATTTTATGGGTTAGGTTATTTCATAGCTTGTAGGATGCCATAGGCTAGTTCATGACTTAATGGTAGAGTGAATCAGAGTTAGCCCAAATTTCCAAAGATCTATCTCGACCCCTCCCACTTACAGGCTAGAATATGGTAGGTTACCTCTTTAGTCGAGGGATCAACGCCGGGGAGGGGATGCTCGCTGTCGCACGCAACAAGTTCCTCGAGACTGTACTTGGTGACCTCACTGAAGCCACGACCGTCAGTGGAATCGGACGTCTGCATCACAAATACGCAGAGATGCTTTTCAAATGCAACATGGATCGAAAGCTTCGTTCTCTCTGGTTGGACTACGGAATGAACTAAAACTTGACGGAGCATTTTAACATTAATTGAGTCGACGTAAAAGTTTTCTCAGATCATTTTCAAATAGAACTTGTACATCTTGATGTGCTTAATCAATGCTCTAACATGATCATTAATGTGATCAACATGTTGGCCAATAAAAGGCTAATTACCCACCCCCCAAAAAATTTTCCTTGTATTGCCGTGTCACAATTGCCAATAAAAGTACAATTTAATCAGGAGAATTTAATCTCAAAGTATAACTTGGAATTTGTTCAATTCGTATAAGCAGATAATCGAATATTGCAAAAATAAAAGTGAAACTTACATCACTCACAAGTGTCACCCCGACGTTCCCCTCACCAAGCTCTTGTTTCAGTTCCTCGTACGTTTTGCCTTTCTGTAACAAAAATCAACTACCGTAATACACAACTCATTTGATTTTTCATTCTCAATACCAGAAAATTTTCAGTGTTTGCACGTACTAACATAGAAGATAACGGTTAAATCAAATTTATGCAAGCCTACCACACCTTGCAGGCTTTTCAAACATTTGTTATGGCTTTTCAATTCAATTCTATTAAAAATTAAAAATTTTTCACACATCACATGCACAAAATTGATGTCTGTTTAGCGTATATTCAAATTCTTACGAAAACAGTTACTGCCCCTGTCAGTGAATACATCCTTGGAATTTTAAAACTGAAACTATTACCATCGTTGAAATAGTCACCTTGCAACATGTTCATATTAATGTTGAAATGACCCCCCTGCCCACACACACACACACACACACTGCCCTACAGTACTTTTGTAGGTGATGCTTAAACAGGCAATGTGATAACAAGGTAGTGACAACTCACACTCCATAGGTTGAAGTCCCAGGCACCGAAGAACCCGGTAAAATTCGGGGGCTCAAAGCCTTGTTTAACAATTACGATGGGAGTGTCTTCATCTCGGCCTGAGGGGTCAGTCTTGAGATACTCCTGAGTTATGGAATAACAGCTAAATTAGGTATTCTGAATATATTGGGGTGTAAAAACAAAATTTACAATGAACACAGAATATTAGTAGTAGATACAGCAAATGTAAAAATGTTTTCCAAAAACATGGAGGCTTTCAAACTTTGAGGCTTTCAATACTTTTGAATTTCCATAGGCTTCTGCGGGTCATCAATACATTTCGCCCCAACATATTATGATGATCACTTCTAGTATTTACAACCTTTTATTATGAATTTGTAGCTTGACAACTGACTTAGCTAATGGTAGTTTGTAGAGTTAGTGATCTTGAGTTATTATATCTATATTTCCGCTTCCGCTATCAATTTCAGTTTCGGTATAAGTCGTTGAAACGTGTGTAAAGAAACCCACCGATTCCAACGGTGGATAAATATTCTCAGTTTAGTACGCAATTGTTAGATCATTGTAGTCGTAGTTTTATGTCTAATCCTTGTAATACTGCGCCATGATTATGCTCACCTTTTAAGACGGCATGAAAGCAGATACTATTAACTAAGGCGTCAAGTGACATTCGTCATGAGTAATGACCGATTACGTTTAGCATAGTTGCGTGTTCTCTAATTAGTCTCTTATTATCCGACATTGGTTTATAATTAGTCTAGTTTAGTTTATTTCACATAATGCGTGTCTGTGTTTACTTAAGGGACATGTCCTCATTTTTATTAAATTATATTCTTCTGATAAAAACGAGTCTTTCTTCATAATTATAAAGTTTTATGTATATATATGAACCATACAGATTGTTGTCAACCCCGTTGGGTTATTGCAGTGACTACTGGCCTAGCGCAAATTCACATACTACGTCCATGTGATATGATATTATCATCCAAGTGTTTAAAAGTGACGTACAGACTAACATACACATAGTCAGCTCTGCCTGTTACTCGGGATTAGAGGTTTCGGCATTGCCCTCAATCCAGAAAACTGTATTGATCCTCGCTCTTGCCACTATACCACCTGCGGCATTTTTTAGTTAAAAAATTCCGTCTGGAGTCTGGGTAGCCCCGACAGTGTGGCGCTGCAACGGCATTTTCCCTGACCTGGCAGTCCCTCAGATGCCTTCTATGGCACTCGCCTCTTCACCATCTCACAATCTCATTGTATATAACAATCAATCACCAAAGATTTAATGGAGTGTGTGACATTTCTAGCCTGCCTGTAGGTGTTTGGAACCAGGAGTATGTGCAGACGAAAGTCAACTGCTCACGCCGGTGTTTCATTAAGGTGTTTTCCCAACCCTCAAAACTCAGGTGAATCAGTTTGTTAAGTTAACCATAGTCTAGCTAAGGAGCTAATAATGATGGAGACAATGGGATAACCCTCAGCCTATTGTTACAAACACACATAACTGAGTTTACGATAACAGCCAATTTACAATTGCGGTATTTTGGGCGGCGTTTCTTTCATCCTTGTTGGAGTCGGACCCAATCCATAAAAATATTGTGTCACGCGCATCCAGCAACATCACATCTTCCGGCACCAGGTCAATCTGTTCAACAGATGTCCAACATGGAGGAATCCCACACGATAAACCGTTCAATCGTCTAGTTAAAATAATGTAACCATATTCATGTTTATTACATCCTTAATCGAATTAAAATTCAATTTTAAAAAATTGCTTGAAACAATATCATCAAAATTATCTAATTTATTTAATTATCATTATCAAAACAAAGGACAGGGATTTAAAATCACACAAGATTGAAGTAAAGTCATGGAAAATGCAAATTAAATTTTACGCAAAATGAAAGCAAAATCAACGAGGATGGAATTAAAATTACAAAAGATGAAAGAGGAATCACCAAAGGTATAAATAAAATCACTCACACCAAACTCAAAATCATAAATTATGAGAAAACATTTACATTTTTACGAATTGATATAAAGATATCAGCAATGATTCATATAATACTTATACCACTACACTCAAGACACCAAACAAAAAAAAATACATTTTCTACACAAGTTGGTTGTAGTATTTATGTCAGTCCATGAGCGTTTTAGTTATGTCACATTTACAACATAGCGGCCCAAAAATCAAAAAAATTGTCCAATTACTAATTGCCTGTAGATTAAATAAACAAAATTTTTTAGTTATTTAAATACTGAAGAAATCAGCACAGATTGGTACCTGCAATTGGAATACTGAACCAAAATTAATATTTTGACTGCGTATTATCTATTGAGTGAAAACATGGGTTTCCTATCAATTAACCTTTTTAAACTGCCTTACAGTCATGCGGTTTTTTTAAATGCACAAATGCACCCACTCCACACTAAATCGGGCACCCCTGCTGTAAATATTCATTCTGCCTGTAACATCGTACCTGATTAAAATCGGGGATTTCCTCAACTGTGAATTTTCCGGAAGCATTGGAACACTGGAAAAGGCGAATGGGGTGGTTGTTTTCCTCTTCCTGTCAAAAAATATATGAAATCACGGTCTAATTATCGTGGTTTTAAGAAAGGTTACAGTGAAATCATCAACGAGAAGAACATGCTCTCCGAGGTGACTCCGCTGACATACCTTGATTTGTTTCTGTATACAAAAATAACCGCTCTTAGGGCCTGAAAAAAATCAAATTGTGTGAACGAGGTAACTTCTGGACGATTCAAATGGTTACAAATTTAAGCTATTGTTCCAAAAGTTGAGCAAATGTTCCAAAGTCACCCAGGTTGCCTGAAAGCAGGAATTCAATCGCTAAGTGTGCAGAAATAGTTAATCATAAAGTTTTCTGTGTAGCGCAATATAGCTTTCTCGAATTTAGTTTCTTGATATGTTGAAATTGTTTCATAGTAAACCCATTCACAATGCCAGTTAATGCATTATCAAAAATAGAGAAACTGAAGCGTCAATTCCATGCCATAATTATATTAAAAATTAAAGTACTTACACCGATTAATCGTAGGTTCTACCTTATTTTTGTGTTAAGTATATTTGCCAAAGAAATAAATCGAACAACACCCCATAACCAGGGGGACTGTTAGCTTAGTTGTTAGATCGTTGGACTTAAATCCAGCCAATACAATACCTGTGGCAGTCTTTGGACAAAATTGCCTTAATCCACGCCCGGGTCTGGGTAGCCCTGTGGTTATGTAAGGACTTCTCCCCTCTTATGCGGCTGTGTATAACGTGTTCAATGCATGGTCTCTATGTCGCTTACCTCCCCACTATCTCATTGTGTTAACCACACAGGCTAGCAGTATAAAGGGCTAGGTATGGCTTACACAATGATTACCTTGGTAATCAGCCTAATTCTAAGTAACTAATTAACCCCAGAACTCAAGGAGCGACCAAAGGATGATATCCGCTGTCTATGCATAGTAAATAGGGTTGAACTTAATCACTCAGGAATGTGCTGGTTTATTACACAATAGCTTAGTAGCAATTTCAAACCTGCGACATATCGCTTACGAGTGTAGTGTTTCGATGATGTATTCATCGGGAATTTACCTCAAGTAATCCTGAATTCCAAACATGGATGAATGCTTAACAAATAAATATTTCTAGTATTAGAATTATTTTACACATTAAGGGAGATAATATTATCTTATATTCTCTCGGCTAAAACACTTGGGTGAAATACATTCAGAAATATATTGATAACATCGGGTTACAAACCTGTAAACGCTTATCATTCGCGTAAGCTTCCTTCCCGCCAAGAATGTTCCAGAAGTCATTCTTCTCCTGACCTTCAATGACCTTGACGGGCTCACGATTAGATCGCGTTGCAATGACATTGGCCATCTCTCTCTCATCACCAGTACTACCCTGTCAGAAATGGGATTCAGGTGACCAAGATATTCAAGATTGTCATTTGCTATCAGCTAAAAGAAAAACATTTACATTGATTAAAATTGTTTACACCCCAAATCAATGGAATAGTCTCGTACAAAAAACACTTGTGCAGTGATTAGATATGCAGATTTTTATCCAAGAGGTATCTCTAATTCTAATACGTACAAATGAGGAATTTTTACCAGCGATTCCAATATATGAAATGGGCAAGATTTTAATGGTTGAATATTGGAATAAATATTCGCCCTGTATTTTTTGTTATATCGTAAGATCAGTATTTAGTTAATATAACGCCATGCTCATTTGGATCAATCTTATTTATGCTAACTGATACGATACTATACACATTAAACGTAACTGACGTTAAATACAGTAACTGAGAACGTAAAAGCTTAAAAACTTACCTTGCCATACCAGATGTAGAGATAGGTCGGTCCAAAAATAACAAAAACGTCGTTCGAATTCAACGACGAAGCCCGCATTACAACCTGGTAATTGGGACAAAGAGTAAGAACTACTATTTCTAACAACTCTCAGTGTGAAGGCACTATTAATTACATTATTCTAATAAAATGCAATAAAAACCACCATGAATATAATTCAATGTAAGGGCCGATGCAGTTTTTTTAATACATAGATTTTACATATCAGGCGTTGGGGCCGCTGGCGTAGTGGTTAGAGCATTTGACTTTGAATCCAGGGGTCCCTGGTTCAAATCCCAATCTAACCAGTATACTAACTGTGGCGTTTTTCGGGCTGAAAACGCTTTAAATCGCCTATTGCCCATGGGGGTTTGGGTAGCCTTAGCAGTGTGGTTCTGTTAGGGCTTTTTCCCGCTGACGTTTGCTCTGCATCAGATGCTCTATATGTGCTCTCTATGTCGCTTACCTCCCCCCTATGTCATCATCTCATTGTAAACAAACATGAACCTATCACAGACTTAGCGAAGTGTGCGACATATGTAGTTCATATGTAGACATTTGGAATCAGTGGCGTGAATGGAAAAAGGTCAATTTTCTGCCCAGAATTGGTAGGTTTTTCACATTAGGTGTTTTTCTTCCACCCCTTATAAGTGAGGCTAATCAGATTGTCGTGTTAACCACATTAATAGGCTGTCTTTGTATAAGGGCCCAGGATGGCCTATCACAACAATTACTTTTGTAATCAGCCTATAAATACATAAATGCATACATATCATACGTAACCGAACCTGTACTGCCTTTGCACATGCAGCATTGTTGAGTTTAGTTGTGCCGCGAACTTGCAACATATACGAGTCACCTGGTCCCTCGTCTTTGTCTCCCTTGGTCCAACCAGCTTTACCTCCCTTTAGGTGATCAAGTGTGACAAGGCGTATTAGTGAGAATGAATACCGAATAATAATAAAAAATAGTATTCTTAAATCAATAATTAAATGTAAATAATAAATGTTTGTTATTTGATAGTTACACATGGAGAGAAATGCGTTTAAAGTTGATACAGTTAGATTTGATAATAGTTAGTGTGAGATCTAGTGAAATGTCATTTATAAAAATGTCCTCTTATTACATTAAAATGCTTGATTAAATGTACATCACATTCCGTAGGTTCAACTCTGTTCCCTGTAATATTTCATTTTGGAATAATTAATTTTCCAATATGATAATCTATACTACAACCAGTAACATGGTAAACTCACACGAAAGATGACCATCTTCCCGCCAAACATCGCCATAAAATGCAGCGGTTCCTTGCCTTGAACCACGCGGACCTGATAAGTGGTCAAAAAGTGAATGTGACAAGAAAAAAAAAAGAATATATGGTAAAAAATGCGGCAACAATAAAAACTAAAATGTGGGCAAAAATGGATGCAAGAACGAAAGCTATAACGTGAGCAACTAAGTGGAACGGGGGTAAGGGATATATTTTATACGAACTCTACTGATGTAATTAACATTATCTTTATGTTAACAGGAGCAGAGAGGGACAGTTTGTGTGATTGAATGTTTAATGCTGAACTAAATGCAAGATTAATGAACGGAAGACGTGTGCAAGATTAATGAAAGGGGCATGTGTGGTTGGATGGGATATGAAAAATTTATTGGGGGAGCCATACTGGTTCTATAAATGACAAGAAAGAAATGCACAGGAAAAACCCTCCTTATAGTTGATCTTATTTGTTACAGATATATGTGTATATGGCTGGCATGATGTAGACTACAAGGTCAGTTCGTTCGCAGAAATCTGTTGAAAACCATAATGAGGAGAGGTGAGTTCCCTTTATAGCTCAGTTAGTAAAGCACCAGATCGGTCAGATCACCAGATCGGTCAGATCACCAGATCGGTCAGTCAAATGGAAGTCAGAGGTTGCGTCCACCCGAGATGAGATTTTTTTGGTGGATATCTCTCCTGGGATATGAAAGTGTTGAGGATATCATAAGTGACCTGGATTGCAGCTCCCCCTAGCGAGTCGTCTAGTTGCACAGCATGGTACGCAGAAGCTCCTCGTTCGTCAATAGAACATTGTAAACCCTGAAATACCCAAATACACTGGATTGACTAATGTATAAGACCCAAAAAATAATATATATTGATATATATATATATTGATATATATATTGATATATATATATATATTGATATATATATTGATATATATATATGTGTGTGTGTGTGTGTGTGTGTGTGCGTGTGTGTATGTAAAAGTGGAATTAAGAGATCATCAGGGTTTGACTACTATTAATTGGTTATTGTGTACGAGATAAAAAAGACTGATAGGTTTTGGCCATGTAGAGAAAATAGACAATGGCAATTGGGTAAAGAAGTGGAGAGAGCTCACTGTAGAGCGTAGTTGAGGATGAGGGTGCTCTAGAAAGACATGGGATGAGGTAATTCGAAATGATCAGAGAGACCAGGAGAGACCAGGGTAAACTGGTAAAAGAAAAGGTACCAGTCGTGATTTGGCTCTGGACAGAATGAGATGGAAAACCATCAGGAACCATCAGGTAAAAGTCCCATTCACTCTAAGGCGGAAATCAGATTCAAAACCTTTTCCTTATTAATAATTCTTGGATTTTTTCCATTGCTTGAGAGGGTAGTTGAACATTGTTCTCCAGAATATGTATACTGTACATGTAGTTAACTGTAGCTGATAAATCAACATTCCACTCTGAGAGTGATGGTGAGAAGGGTGGGCACGGTGGTTCTATAAATATCAAGAGAGAAATGAACAGGAAAAAGTTGGTAGAGCACCAGACAGTTGTGTAAGGGTTGCATGGTTACTTTCTTATCTCCAGTAGCCAACTATGTATTTTTTGTCATTATTTCTGTAGGCAGTCTTTATTATTGTATCACATGAAATAGCTTTACATAATATTTCTACTGTATGTATTGTACGCAAATTTATTTGTAATTTACTGTCCATGAACGTTAATAACATAAGCAGATAAGTAGAAAAAGTACAAACATGAGTTATTTGCAGTGTTAAATTATGTAAAGTGTGTTTGACAGCTAGGCTAATGAGTAAGTTCAAATCAAATAAGACTAACAAACAGACACCATGAAAAAACTCTTGTATCACTTTGCAGTACATGTTGACTCACTTAAAGCTCACCTGCCAATAGTAGATGATGTAATTCTCCTTGTTGTTTAATAAATATGTGTATAGTATTACGTAGCAGTCACCCCCAAAAAACTGGCTGTGGTACTTCGTTGGTAGCGGGACCATCTCGAAGTTCTCTATCCTCCAAATCTGAGACATGCATATGGAATAAAAGGTTTGATCTCCATACAAACTTTGGTTGGAAAAATAAAAACATGGAAATTAAATACTTACCAATGTATTTTTCGGTTAGAATTAACTAAAATTGAGGACACTGGTATTTTTCCAAATGACTTGAGTAGAGGCCACTAGTATCGTAACTAGAATTAAGATTGAGGTCACTGGTATTTTTCCGATGACTAGAGTGGATGAAACCAGTATCTTTGTTAGAATTAGGATTGAGGTCAATGATATTTCTCCCGATGACTGGAGTAGAGGTGACCAGTATCTTTGTTAGAATTAATAATGAACTGATATAGAGGTGAATTTTTCCACTGATTAGAATATAGGTCATCTGAATCTTTCCGATAGGAATAACATTGTATTAGAAGTGAGGTCACCTGTATTTTTCCGGTACCATCATCCACCATTTGAGTCTCAGCAGCAAGAGCGCGGTTTGAGTGGAGGGTGGAAGCGTCGAATTTTGTCTGTACCGTCTTAGCTGGTGACAAAATATGATTCTCGCATGAGGCAAAATGAAGCTATATATTGCCCTAATAGTACTAGTTATTTTCGCAATAGGTACATGATTGCAACTCTCTCTCAAGAAAGAAAAGGATGAACAGACTTGATTTGCCTCTGGTCCTGCATTATTAGGGTTAGTTTTCCCCCAGCATGTTACCTTTTCTATGTTCCTTTTATAGACTCAGGTGAGAATTAGGTTCTGGAACTCTAGTTGGGGTATAATTTTACAATAATAAGCCATCCTTTAGATAAGTAAACGATAGGTAATTGTGGGTATAACATGAAATTTGTAAATATTTAATTTCAAAATAAATGGCATGGCCTCGGAAGCTTTGATATTCAGTACAGTAGGGCCTGTAATGGGATGTAGGGGAGATAATCACTATTTTTTATTGTAAGTTGCGGGAGGAAACTGTAAGGTTCAAGTAAATTTATAGACATGTATCAGCCAATAAAGGCTTCCAGATGTGATGCACGTTAAACGTTTAGGGCAGCTATTTAGTGCAGATAGAATAATTTCTACACTTGCATAAGATGGCATCAAACGACATCCCATTTTAAAGATACTTAAAGGTTTACTTCAGCAATTGGGAATAAATAACTTGCTGAGGATCATCGCAGAAAGTCGACTGCCAAAAAGTTTTGAACCCGCGACCTTTCGGTTATGAGTTCCTCACTCCGACTACTCGACTATATTCTTCCCCTTGATGTTGCCTGATCATCATCCTAAGTGATTTGTTAGTTAGTTAGGAATAAGCAGAATACCAAGGCAATCATTGTGTCGGCCATCTTTCAGACCTGAAGTACAACCATGTAAGGGAGAAAACTCTTACGTAACCTCACTGCTAGAGCACACAGGCCCCCCCAGCCCCCCACCCCCTAATATTCTCTATTTCTCTACTATTATATCTATATCTCTACTTAAGTGGATCACAACCCCACAACATACCTATTTTATTACGTGAATAGCCTTTGTTCATTGATAAGGGGCTGGACCAGGTCTTGAAGAGACATTTAAAGCCCGCTGGTTCGTACCCCTCCATGACACGAGTGATTGGTGTATGGCTGGCGTAGCCTTTCTTGTTGATAAAACCCTGAAAGTTGTTAGCGTGTACACTCTGTAAAAGATAAAGGGACATAACTGTACTAAAACATATATACGCTAAATCAAAAGATGGAGTATTAAAAGTTGGAGGAGTATTAGTACTTTAATTATAGTAATATATTCAGAAAATTCAGACATACGAGTGCATTACGGGTGGCCTCTTTTTTCTCGCGTGGGTTGCTTCCTTTGCCTGTCCACACCCACACTCCTCCCTCTCCATTGTCTACCAAGCAACAGTCCTGAAAATTGTCATACAGCACTGTGGACGTACCCCCATTACATTCCAGAGTTGCTTAGGTAAGAAATTACGTAAATAAATACTTGGATGCCTGAAGTATTCATACCAAACCCACAGTGAGTCACATATATTCTCAAACAGTCTCATAAATACTGATGACTTAATGCATGGCATATTGAATCAGAGTTGAATTGATTTTCAAATAGCAATTAAAATGGGGTACAGGTTGTTCATGATCACATAAAATTTTGATTTATTCCGAATTTATAATGATAAATATTGATTTATTCTAATTTATAATGCATCAAATATGTAAATTAGTAATATGTAAATAATATGTAAATTAGTAATATGTAAATTAGTAATGTAAATTAGTAATATGTAAATTAGTAATATGTAAATTGGTAGAAATCGCCATGATGTTGAGCTTTTGGGGTACCTACTGTGCGAATATATCATGAAACATAAACTCACGGACGCCAAATCGATAAATCTATAGTGTTGCTGTGATTAATCATGTTGACAAATTGCAAAGCTGTGATGATTCACTCCATTCAGAAATGCGTCCATTTTGAATATTACCAAATGCACGTAACATTACACTGATGCGATACATTATACTATCATATAAACATATACGCTCTAGCTCTTGTCTGTTACACAGCTACCAGAATATATATATAAAATATATATTTCATTTTATATTTTTACTTTCTGTACAATCTTTATGCACACCTCGCTCGTGTCACGTCTGCCTATGCAGACTCTTCCTCAGAATATCCTGAACCCTAACCCTGCCCAACACACTCACGGCAGCTCTGAATTATCTGTCTAACTTTAATCACTCTATCAGCCACATTCCAACACATTAACATAAATATGTGAGTGGCTTACCAGCGCCTTTTATAGAGCTGCCAACTACCCCCGCCCCCACCCCTGTGAGTCCTCGCAAACTGTCATTTGCCATAAAGCGCAAGCGGCTTGGAAGTGCAGGATATAAAAGCCTAATTTACTTTGTTACATGCCCAACTGCCAACAACCATATACATACTTGTACATTGTGTTTTATGATACAGGTAAAGGTAAAGGACAACCTTGATAGATCGCAAGTATCAAAAAAAGCTCTCAGATGCATTTTACTATCAAATGTCTATGGCAGCTATTCAGCACATATACAATACCCTCGATGATTACATATCATCCGTCAAGGAGATCAAGCTTCTACCCTCTAAGAGATAGGTTTACTTCAGCAATCGGGGATAAATGACTTGCTGAGGATCATTGCAGGAAAGTTGACCAGTGGGCAGTTACGTACCAGCAACCTCGTGTCCAACGCTCATACCACTCGGCGAACTGCTTCCCCTTTAGTCCATAATCAATCCATTAAACTTTTTTTAATAGTTATCAAGTAGGCGATAAATTCAAACCTCGCTCTTCAAATCGTCTTTGGACAATGGCCCGGATTTCTTCTCCGTCACCTTAAGCATTCCATCATCATCAGAAAGACTGAAATGAATTTCAATGCGTTTTATAAATAACTCAATGTTATATTGTGCATAATCATCTTGAGTGAAGAGCATGTGAATAGAATACAACATCTGGTTGTACCTGAGAGAGTTGAAGAGTGTCCTTGGATGAAAGGAAACGACCAGTGGCAATATCGATATTGTAATTGACACTGATAATATATCCTACACTGTAAATGACACTGCTGTTGAAACAAAACTAATTTATTCCGCAACAGACACTGTAACTCACACCGCAATAGACACTGTAAGCCACACTGTGACAGACACCATAACTCATGCCCCAACAGACACTGTAAGCCACACTGTGAGACACCATAACCAACACCCCAACAGGCACTGTTGGCCACACTGCAACAGACACCGCAACTCACGCCCAAACACACTGTAACTCACGCCCCAACCTACAGTAACTCACGCCCCAACACCTACCGTAACTCAGCCCCAACACACACCCTAACTCACGCCCCAACATACACTGTGAGCCACACTGTAGCAGACAGCATAACTCATGCCCAATAGACACTGTGAGCCACACTGTATCAGACACTGTAAGCCACACTGTAACAGACACTGCATGTAGGGCTGTAACTGACTAAAGATACAGACAGTTACAATACACATAATGTTAACAGGGGTAGCCAGTGTGGTTCTCTGGATAACTCGGCAGAAAATGCACAGAAAAAACTTTAGCTCTGATGGGAATGGACGCTACGATCTCCCGGTCACCAGTCTGGTGACACCGGTCGAGTGAGGAACAGGGGTAAGGTCTCATCGCGTATTCAGGTTTTATACACATTTTTTTGAGAACACTGATATTTAAAGCGTTTAAACGATGCCAGCGAAATACACAGGTATCTGCAACAAGTATGATGGACTGTAAATTGAATGGCCTACATTGGCAGTGTTTGATCTATTAACAAAAGAAGAATGGTATATATTGATGAGGACATATTTATATACAAAAGACAGAAAGTGCGACTTACTGAAATCCCTACGTTTACTATGTTATAAAGATTGCAATATCACCGATTCATTTTCCACACTCACACATAAAGTTTAAGGAGACTAGCACTACGTCGATCAACCACTTCATCTTCTCCTCCTTCCTTGGCCGACTTCACCAATGTCTGATAGTTATCCGACAAGCTCAAATAGTGACCAAACATCTGGAAAAAATATCGCAAAACAGTCATAATGATGGAGGCGATATTGAAAAGAAATAGCTATCATTTTATCCTAGAATGGAAATTGCTATAAGTAGACTTCACTCAGATTAGCAGGTTTTTAATGTCATATACAGAAAGAAATGCGCATAAACCCTTGTCTCTGGTGGGACGCGAACCAACGATCTGCTTCTCAGAGAAAAGAAGAGAAAAGATACATGATAAGTACAATAATTAGTTCGTATTATCTAAACTTACATTTGTTCCAAAGCACATTTTTTGGAACAGATATAGGGTATAAATTTGTGATTTATTAGCATTTTCCCAAATTTCAAAGTGATAGAAAGAGTCTGCAAAAATTAAAAGCAGATATAACATTTTAAAATTACCAGCAGGCATTAAGTATTCACAAGGATATGTAGTTTCGGCCATCTTTTTTCCCCAAATATTTGACATGATATTACCGAGACAGCCTATGAAGACTCAGTCATGTGTGATGAATGGTGAAAATTAGTATGTCAAGTTCAAACATTTTTTGAGCAGTGATGATAATAGTGATAATAAATAGTGATTTGATACGGAGCAAAAGAACTACAAGTCAAGGTTTTCGCACCTTTTTCTCTTCGGTTGACATTTTCAGTTCTTCTCCTTGAGCCACCATTATGATATCACATTTCCCTCGCTCGTCTCTGTAGTTTTGTGCCACTGAGCCTGCCTGTCATCACGTATAACGTATTACAGTTACGAGTTTATGGCAAAAGTTTCGATATGGCACCTCAAGCGAAGCTGCTACACAAAAGCTATTTACCTCAGTCATGACCTTTCAGCCCCAAAAGGAGAATAATGCTACCTAGACTAAAAACTATCAATGATTTATCAATTATCAATTGTGAATTGTTTGGTTAAAATCTTTGTTCATGGCCTTCCTCATATCATACCTGTACAATAGAATATTCCTGCTAAAATCCTATCAATCGAAGTCCCATTCTTGTTCATCTAATACTAACTTACCTACAACTTATCTTATTAAATCCCGGTTATCATAATATTCTTGCAAATGTCATAATTTACAATCATGTTTTTCCCTTTTTCTTTTAAAAAACTTTACCCTTCATATTTAATCCATAAACTTCTAGCCTTCAGAGACAAACCGTAACCACACAACCACCCAACAACCAGTTTTCAGTAACCTGAATCAGTTTTTCTGCATACCTTGAGCTTTTCTGTATAAGAGCTCTCCTTCCCGTGCCATAGAAAGATTACTCGGCCGAGATCCAGAAGGAACACGTCCCCGGAGTTCATACTCGACCAGGAGATATCCACCTGTTGTTAGCACATTACCGCATTATAATATGTCCACTCAATATTGTACACGTGATATATATAGTAAGAACCAAGACTCTTTTAGCCTATATAAGAAACCACTGACAGTTTCTGTGTTTAACGGTATACTTCATCGGGTGTAATATGTGGGCAAGATCACGAACACATTATGTACTAGACTATAAGATAAACGAACACGATAAGAAAAACTCTTATGAACTCCCATAATTTAATTATGGACAAATACCTCCTTGATTCTGACATGGTGTTTTCCTTTCACCTGCATCAGCCGTTCAGAGAAAGTGTGTTCGACATGATTGAATCCCGATGCTACTCCGCCTTTGAGGTATCTAGAAACCAAACAACATGGAGTTAATGAAATTTTAAACCCTTGTGCTGCGGTAAAATGCATAATGGCTGGCATGTATAACTACTTTGATGGTCCTTTGAAGTTAAATAGTTGACTGGTTCTCAGTCTAGTAATTATATCGAGGAAATAGTCAGATTTTATTAATGTCAGTTACAAAAGAGTAACAGAAGCGGTATTAATTAACCGTCCCATTGCTACAAGTAAATATGGAGCACTGAACACACCATTTTAAAAGTTATTATAAAGTGGGTTATTGTAAAAATTCCCTAAGGGTACAATGAGGTCATATGGTAAGACTGACAAAAATTTACTACCATGAATAAAGTTGTACTTGAACCTCGTCTTTTCTTTTTCTCCTCAATGACGACCTCTTCAGAAAGGGCAATAATAATTATAACAGACATCGTTGCCCAATGAAATTAATTAATTAATCGTCACCATCGAGACAAGGTTGCCAACTTTGGGACAACTATTGGATTGCCCCATCGAACCATTTAGTCTCACCAGTTTATAGATGAAAAAGTCATACTACTCTCCTGACTAACTAGAAAGCGACCATGTATCCCTATATGGAACAATTGTCTCCCGGGATATTACGAGTTAAGGTATTTCCCTTGAAAACCTGCAATAACCTCCAGACTTATACCAGGGAAATGTGCAATATTGTGAGAAACTAACTGAATTCAAAATCTATAAAAAAAGGCATAAAACGCGGAGAAAGGCGGGATCATAGCGCAATTTGTTAATAGCAAGAGAAAAATGCACAGAAAAAACTGGGTTATTGGTGTGATATATCAGTGTCCCATCAGAGGTATAGGTTTTTTCTGTAAATTCTCTCCAGCTATTCAAAGAATGACGTTGCCTACCCCCTATCAACATTATCAATAGCAGTAAATGTATAGCATTATGAAATGTTAAAATATAAAACTCGAATGGTTATTGTACTAAAAATTCAAGCACGAAAATTTTCCTTGTTTCCTGTGATGAAAGGCGTGAGGACAAATTGATTGTTTTGGTGGATTTGCTCTCGCAACCTCTTTCAAAAAAGCCCAAATGCTAACGACCGCATCACTGGAGGTATGATAATATCGCAGTAGGGCCTTAATTAATGATCGTCATGTGGATTCACTAACTTGATGCCGCCGCGAGATTTGAAATAATTTAGGAACTGCGTCGACTCTTGCCTTTCGACCTCGCGGTGCTGGACGGGCGTGCCCCCAAGGTAATCGTCCAATTCCACGCTCTTGTAGGCAGCGACTCCTGCTTCATCCTGGGATTGTTAAGGACGGGAGATTAAATATGAGAACTAATAGAGTCATAGCTTATCAAGGGTGTAATAGCATTCTTTGAATCTGAGGCAACCACAGGGCTGTGTAGGATATAGTACAAAAAATAAAACGTAGCATTTACCATATACATGCATGTCCAATGTACAAAATTGCAAGATATTTTATCAAAAAAAGCCTGTAAGTTCTATGTACTAAAAGATTTGGGGATGAAGAAGAATATTTGACATATGCGAAAGCTTACTTTTTTATAAACTATAATTAGTCTCAGAGGTGTAGCCTCTACTATTTTTTCAAATCAGCATCTGTGAATTTCATGCGCAATTTAAAATATGTAAATTTTAGTTGCTTTTGTGGAAACCTCTTTTGATAGATGTATCATCATGCACCCCAGTTTATAATGGCACATGGAACCTCAGTTTATTCGTTTTTAATGATGTTTTTAATTGAGTAATCTCTTATTATTCCAAAGTGCTGAAAAGACCTGACAGCTACGGTCTTAGAACTGCATCACGTCATCAAAAATCAATAAGCAAAGTCACTAATACATGCTTTCGAACTCAAGGTCATATGGAATGCATGTAGTAGTCCACAATTCCTCTCTTATAAATTCTTATAAATATTCTATGATAATATCATCTGATTAATCCGTACTTAAAACTCACTTATTTAGACTTGCATATTTTTAATCATTACCTAATTATTATTTTTTTTATCAATTTTGTCATTTGTTAAATTTTTATTCCGTGTGTACAATTAATTATATAATTTTTTAGATAGCCTACCGACTGTAATATATTATTTTACATTCATATTTACCTGCAATTGTTATTAGTTGTATTATTATGTAGAATTGTAAAGCACTCTAGCGACGATGTACACTTGCTATATGTGATAAAGCACTGATAAATATAACGTTAATAATAATTAAATAGACGTACCTGACTGGTTTCGCTTCCAAGCCAAAAGTGAATGTCCATCTCAAGAGAACTCTTTGACTCTTTGGCCTTGATGAAAATATACACAAAAGTAGTGCTATTAAATAGATGATTTATTGATGAAATGTTCACAATTTTATTAGTAAAATAATAAGATGCATTGGTTTGTATTTTTATCAATGATTTGTGCACATTTAGAGTACCTAAAAAAAATTTTAAACAATATCAAAAGAACCCATTTGGAATTTTCTTTTGACAATAATATATAGTAAAAAAGAATTTTAAATCTGAAGAAATAACTTGAAGGTGAAAAAATACTGTTATTAATACGAAAGAATAACAATCGACCACGTAGGAAAAAGTGAAATTTTTTTATCTCCCTTGCAATATCATATGATACATAATTGTTTCTCGATGAACAATACTATCACTGTCATGTCTTTTTAGTGGAATTAATCGGGTTATTGTAATGAATGTTTTTGTCTTTTTATGGGTAGATATATTAAACTTTTTAATACAAATTTCCACCAATGTCCACATCAACATCCAGCAACAAAGCAGCACTTAAGAGTAGAAATTAAGATGGTATTACAAAAAAGCTTTCAGAGAGCACAGACCTTCGCCAGAGCAGTTCATTCCCCAAGGGTTGTACAACTAATGCTTTGAAAACTTCATCGACACATTTCCATCAAGAAAATTTAATGTAAACTCATTCATAATTTTTAGCTCATGTTTATAAAAAAAACCAGCAAAGAAAAATCGAAGCTGTCAAAATGTGACCTCCTTGGCAGAGGTATTGAAAAAAAAAGTAACGTCATTGCATAAACTTATTAATATTAGTATTTTTAAGGATTTGGAAGATTTTTCAACCAATCAATGAACATTTAATTGGAAAAACACTAAATAGTCATCAATACATAGAAATAACTAACATGAAATCGAAAACAGTGGCAGAAGCTGAATGATGAACAGATTGAGAGTGAAGAAAAACTGGAGAGAGTCATGCATCGTACAAATAACAGCAAGGATCGTAGCACATAAACGGAGTTACGACTTCAAGCAATCCAATCAAATAGAGGGGATAATAAAGGTTTATTTGGGATAAATATTAAAAGAGACATATTCATGCGCATACTAAACAAATTCAACAAAAATGGAAAAGATGGCCTCGGGTGAGAGTGGGTTGGCATTGTATTAATAGTTGCTATTAATAGTAGTAGACAAGCATATAAACATAACGTGTCAGATTAAAATGAAATCACCACGGCAAACCCAACGCTTACTCTGCGCAAGAATAACTAACAACGGTTAAGGTAAATAACAACAAACTTGCTGAGTATCATCACTGTCTGGTGTGCGGTCTACCACCTTTTAATTACGATTCTAGTGCTCTTACTAATCAACTCCCTCCGTCCACATCAGCTATGGCTACCTAACATTTGTTTAGAAAATCATCAAAACATGAATTCCTTCAAGAGAGCTATTATGCACCTCAGATTTATGAAGGTATACGGTATTTACACTGCATATATCCGCATAATTCTTGCTATAGATCAGACATCCAGAGCATATGAGAGTGAGTAGCCTGCCCGAGACATAATAGTCTTAGACGATTAGGCTATTGTTTTGTGTAAAGTGTGTTTGACAGCTCTGCGAATAAGTACACTTTAAACAAATAATTAAATTTCAAGAATACAAGGAAAAAACCCAGCTGGTATCATTTAAGTTTCACACACTAAAACTTACGATTCCTAAACTCAAGCCCAATTAATATAGAAGAACTTCTCCAAAGATAACGAAAATTTAATGTACTATAAATCCAGAATAATGATACCGCTTAATATAAAAGTTTTTCCAATGTTTTCATTGGCCAATTTTTCTTACAATTATCAACATTATGGGAAGGATTAAGGAGAGTGAAAGCAAGGTAGGGTATGGAGTGATTATAGAGTTTAAAAAAAATAAACCTTATAACATCCGTACTGAAAAGTATACAAGCAGAAGATGAGATATGTTGTGCCTGCCGGCTACACAAAAATAAATCAGACAATGTGGGGGATTATGATGACAAAAATTCAATTTTACACATACAATAAAGATATAAAAATTAAAAGACTTTTGGGGTGAAAGAATTGAGTACATTGATCAGCAAACAGAAAAGAATGTATATTTTAGTAGAAAACTGTTATGCTACAAAACTAACTAGACGATAAGCAAGAAAGATTGGTTAGTGAATTATATCAATCAATACATCTATGCAAAAAGGTATATATCCATAGGGTATTTAAAAAACACAATATTATACATCATATCATATTTAAGTTTGTACATATTAAAGTAAGCATTAAGGATCCCCATCAGTTTTACTGTTTTACTTTTTAACAAAAAATGTACAAATATCTATAAAATTACCTCCCCCTGTTCCAATACAAGCAAACCTTGAATAAATTTGTATCATGCAAACTCGAAGGCAACTTTTAACCGAATAGCAAGGCTCCTAATAGTAAATGGTTCCGGAAATTAAAAGATTTAAAATAAGATGTATAAAAGAATGAACAGATGGATGGACGAACAAGGTTAAATGATAAATGTCAACTGAGAAAAATGAACTGTCAATGAGGGTAAAGAAGCTTTTGTCTGCATTAAGATTTTGTCCTCAGTCAAATCATTGAAACATCACAGTGTTCCATTCCTAGATGCACAAATAATTATCACAATACATTTTACAAGGACCTTAAAAGCCCTAAACAATGGGTGGTAACTATGAAATGTGGCGTGGTTGGTGAAGTGAGCTAACATTGCATCGTGTATTAGTTCGTCACTTCGAACAAAATGATTACATTCACATTGGTGACACTGACAGGTTCGTCGACGATGTTGTTGGTACTATGTAATATTACTAAAATATGATTATTAAATTAAGAAAATATAAAAATTAGATCCCCGTACTGCGATATTTCATTATATTATGACTGAAAAGTGCTCAAATTTAAACATTTTCAGTACAGAGTGAAGCTCAGAACATGTGTGGGACATTTGATTTTTTATTTTAGCATTTGTATAGAGAATACTGGATATGAATCCACAATTTAATTAACTGTATTAAGTAACACTGAACTGAAAAAGTTATTAGCATTAGGCCTAATAGCACTGTACTGGTAGGCCTAATAGCAATGTACTAATGTACTAGTAGGCCTAATAGCAATGTACTAATGTACTAGTAGGCCTAATAGCAATGTACTGGTAGACCTAATGGCACTGTACCGGTAGGCCTAATAGCAATGTGTTAGTAAGCCTAATAGCACTGTACGGGCTGATGTAGTCTTCACTTCATAGTATTACACAAATATTACTATTACCTCGTCACCAAGTCTTGTTTCTTCACCAAAGTTCCAAAAACCACGCCTTAATAACTCTTTCGAGTGATTTGTAGTCAGTAAATTATACTTCTCTTTATAAACTTTATATATATCCATTTTCTTTGTTAGAGGTGATTTATTTAGCTGACATTGGATAAGAATAAACTGATACCAAGAGAAACGTAAGGCTAGAATGATTTGTGCTACTGCAGACGCGATCGACTGTAAAAGTCACTTCCAGGTACATGTCCATCGAAAAAAACAAAGAGCGAAAAACATCAGGGCGTCTTTAATAAAGCACTACATAGCATAATGTTAAATGAAAAGAACCAAATGTTTCACACAAGCCAGTCTAGCATGTTAACAATACCAGGCAATTCACTACAAATCAAGGAGGTTACTCAAGCACCCATGCATACCTTGATGTCACAACTCTTAGATTCTCCGATTCCGCAGGCCTAATTCAGAAATATTTTTTAATCATACCAAAGACACCCAATCCAAGTGAATAGTTCAGAATATTAATTAGAGCAGTGGTTCTAAAATTTTTCTATCGACCCGCCAGGACCATGACCATCGTGTGTTATTTTTGTGACCCACTAAGAAATTTCATAGTAAAAAATCAACATTGGCAATTCCCATTTCTTGAACATTGCAAAAGCTATATGGGGGTGGCCCACAATTTGAGAACCACTGAACATGTAACAAAAAGAAATCAGTAGAATATCTCCATGCATGTGTGATTAGGTCATTCTAAATAAAAACATAACAATCAAAATTTAAAAAGTTTTGTACCGATGACTAGAAGTACATTATAACATCTTTTCAGCCAGATGTAAAAAAGAATAAGGGGTGATAACTCTGTATGATACAGTCTAATGCTTGAAGTTAAGTTAATTCATTTTTACTTCTGTGAAATTCAACAAAATTTGAAATATATGTCAAGAATATCGTACTTAGATAACGAATCAAACTGCAGCTTTATAGATCGTCATGGCTTTTACAACAATCAAACATGCGAGTACGACTTCTCTTTTGTTGCGAGCAGAAGAAGAATTACTTATTGTCCTCACAAAAAAAAACACTAAGAGATTTTTACTCAACTACATTTGTGTGCTTCGAAATGAACTCTGGGTAAAAATATTTCCTTCAAATGAAGTGTGTGGAAATGTGTGCAAAAAAAGATGAAATTGCTTTGATTGATTAATAAAATGCATAAAAATGAAAAATTCTACAATGTATAAATCAAAATATATCTATCAATGGGAATAAAGATATATCTATAAATATATTACATATATTTATATATATGTATAAATAAATTATACAATTATCATATTATTAGGTAATTATCATTATTATCAAATTAATTATTTTACTCAATGAATAAAACGAATTTACTAAGGGAATATCAAAGTTAATCAGGTCGGAAGAAATGAGAAGAATCCAAATTCAAAATAAGAGAAAACGGAAGATAAAAACTCACTGATAAAACAATGTATGAGTCTCCACTGTAGAAATTCCCATATTGTTCTTTAGGAACAGCGACCACTTGCATGTTCTGAAATTTAACATAGAGGAATATAATTATGTGAAAACTAATGTCCTTCCTGCATCATCCATGCCTGTTCGGAGATATCTCCCATTTCTGCAGCTCTCGACCTGAGAGTATCAGCATTCTTATTCCTGAGGAAAAACTAATAAGTCCTATTTATGCATTGCTACTTGTCAATTGACGGTTTACAACGAACCATTGGGGAAGTCAGCTATGTAATAGGTGCTAGGAAGAACTTAATGATGTCACTTTCTCAGTATATATTTGCCCGTGCTGCCCCGAACAAAGGTCAACAGGACCTACAACCAATTCCACCAAAGTCCAAGAATACAAGGGAAAAACATCCTTGGACTTCATTTGAATCAAACCCGCCAGCTTTGAGTTTTTTGGCTGGTTCTCTACCAGGTGAGCTATCCAAAATTGGTTAATGAGTTGCCATTCCCCGATGGCTTCCCTTTGAATCATTATTTGGACATAGTTACGAAGGAGTGAATGGCTTCAAAGGGAGATAAATACATGCCACGTGTTTATGTATTTCTAATTTATAACTCTGTTGTGAATAAACATCTAGAAAATGCCAGGTTGGGATAAGTAATTTACTGCTGAGTTCTCACCTCTATTCTCCAGATATTAAAACAAGTCTGACCACGGGTCACCACCTTGAAAGCAGGGTCCACATCTGCCATCTCTACCTGAAAAAAGACATGCACCCAATGTGACCAATGAGCATGGAACCCACACTCCCCAAGGCTGTCCTTGACATGCCCATTAATTGCCTGGCGTTTTTGTATGCTGTTGATGATACAGTTATGCGATTGTTTCACCGTATATGTAAGTCGAATGGTTGGAGAGGCCGAGGTCAATTTTCAGACATAAAATATCTGATCTTGACAAAGCATAATAAGGTGATAGAGGAAGTAAGCATGACAGACATTTACTACCTTGAAAAAGTAGCTGAAACCTCGGCTTTTCCTTTCTACTATGCAAACAGGAGGTAGTTAAATTAACAAATTTCGCAAATTCAAGTCTACACCATGGCTAACACGGTGTGGCTGTGTAGTTTAGGCGATGTAGTTACCACTATGCATGTTTAGCTTCTTTTATCAAGTAGGAAAAATCCTCCAAGTCCAAACCATTGAGTGTGGATACACAGTTGCTCTATTGGCCTTATTTCTTGCCTGTTAATCCACAAACCATCGAGATTCAACTATCAGCTATCTTACGTCTGTAAGTTCTGGCCCAACCAGACCAGAGGCAAGGTTTTTTTGCTGTCATTTCCTCAACTGGTATTCCAAACCATCATGACTACACCTCACTACCATATTGTTAGCATGGTTAGCATGGTTAAGGTACTTAAGTAAAGTTAAGTATGGTCAATATGATGATGAATGGTCATTCTTATACCCCTCTGTTGGTGCCGTAGTTAGATGCGCTGCCTCTTACGCGAGACATTGTGAGTTCAAACCAGCACAAACCAAGGATTTTTCCCCCGTACCATTCGCAATAAAAATGAACAAGACTTTTGTCTTGACAATTGAGAAAAATTTGCCATGGAATGGGCTATAATAAAATGCTATGATAAACGGTAGTAGGGGTAGCCAATGTGGTTCTATGAAGAGCCTTAGAGGAATGCACAGAAATAAGACCGATCAGAGGAATAGGTTTTTTCTGTGCATTACTCTCCATGCTATTTTTAAGTTATATATAAGATATAACAAGGCAATATTGTACGTGCGACTGACATTTAATTACAAAGTAGCACCAAAAGCTCGCCTTTTTCCCTTTTTGTTTTCTTTAGCCACTAAAGCCAATGCAGCCTAGTTTTACCTCAGCGGGTGAGCAAAATGAGCATAGAAACACCCATTAATGTCAAGGGAGACAACTCTTAATGTACCAACCTCACCACATCTGAGATCTTGCAGAGTCTAAATAAGGTCATAATAAGCAACATTTCATGAAAGATTACAACAAAAAGCCACTAACCATTGCACTCTTGAATCAGTCAAACAGAAAACCCAAATAGAAGATGCTTCGTGAAGCCTATACAGATATTTTATATACAGTCCGTAGTGTTTGAAACATGTAACAATATAGACCTTGTGAGAGCATTTATTAACTAACTTAAATGTACCAAATACCAACGTGACTGTAAGAAAAACCTTATATACACACTATTAATATGTAAGTGTGTATAATCAATATGAAGACTATAAGAATCAAAAGTAAAATATTTCAATAAAACTGTTAAGACTAAGTAATAAAAAATTATAGGTAACTAATGCAACAACCAGAATTGTAATTGATATCAAAAATAATCTAAGATGGCACCCTACTTGGTACCCACACTACGTTCTAGCCCTCGTAACCGACAGAGCACGGTGGGAGAATACGGGGAGACGAGTAGTTGTTAGTCAAGTATTTAAACATTCCAAACAATAATTACGGGATTCTAGCCTTTGTGGATGGTTTGTTGAATCCGATCACTGAAGCGTGAAATACTTTACATATTGTATTAACATTATTGTATATTCAACGCTATAGTACGAATTGACAGCATTATAATGGACTATTTCTATAGGGCCCTGCAGCCATTGATGATACACAATTATACAAATACTACACTAGTAAAAACCAGTTCTGTAATAGAGACACATTTGTATAGTCAACAATCATTGGTCGAGTCAATATCGGTATAACTTCCCGTTTCAGTCTGGAAAACAGAATATATGCGATCAATAAAGGGAAAAATCAAAGTTTTTGTTACATGTCAGTTGCACCTTATGATAGTGCTATTTTAAATATTTTTCTACAAACCATCTCACAAGAAATCTTTCTCTCTAAGCAAGCACAAAAATCCTGCTCATTTCCTGTCACGGAAAGCAGGGAAAAATCGTAGGTTTGTGGGGATTTGAACTCGCGACCTCTGACACGAAAGGTCGCTACACGACATGAGCTTACATCATCGTAGCCCGTTACTGTGAAATTTTTTGTTACAGAGAATTGCATTTCTATATAAAATGCTTGTCTCGCGTTAATGCATATTTTATCTCCATATCATTTTGAGACATTTTAAAATTCATCATGCATCAGTGAAATTCTCTCCTGCGCCATTTGACAAATATTCTTAGCATTCAGTGGAGAACTAGATCACTGTCTGATTTCAGCAATTTTTGTGGATTAAAAAAATTTCTAAGGACTTTTGTATTGCATTTGCAGTACAACATTAAGATTGGGCAATGACAGCACAGATATGAAACTTTGTGAGAGTTTTGTAGAATGTGTTTTACATTGCAAAATTGCATTGTAGAAGCTTTCTCGTGGAAACACAAAATAATTGTGTGCGAATGACATTTTTGAGAAAGTCAAAATTGGATCGGATCTTCAAAACTTGCCTTATCCCGAACCAGATATTTTTATTCCCAGAAAATTAGGCCAGGTTGTATCCTGAGAAAGGGGACCTTATTACACTTATATATGGACCAATCGTTCAGATATAAGTGTTTAAATTACTGTAAATGGTAAATGAGTCCAGCATAGCTGTATGATGACTTTACAAAATTACGTGCATATTTTGGTAGATTCCATTAGTCATTCAAGGTAGATATAATAAAGGAACGTCTTAACCTGTGATTTAGTAAGAAAAATGTTATTCGTGGTTTATAAATTCTATGAATTCGCTAATGATGAATAATAAAATAATTGAGGAATTGCATAAAAAGCCTTGTAGCAATAAGAGGAGGTGTGAACGGTGTCAAAAGTGGTGTTAATAGGTACAGATGATGTGAAAAAAAAAAACAGTTGCAAAAGATGTAACAAGGGAGGGGACCAGTTGTTCAACTGTTGAGGGAAACAGTTGTGAACTGCTGTTGATGGTGTCAGAAATGGTGTAGGGAGCTGCAGAAGACGTAATGAGAGAAGTGATCACTTGTTGAAGACTAAGAGGAAAGGTGAACTGCTGTAGACGGTGTCAGAAGTGGTGTAGGGAGCTGCAGGAGATGTAACGAGAGAGGTGATGACTTGTTGAAGACTAAGAGGAGAGGTGAACTGCTGTTGATGGTGGCAGAAGTGGTGTAGGGAGCTGCAGAAGAAGTAATGAGAAAGGTGACGACTTGTTGAAGACTAATAGGAGAGGTGAACTGCTGTTGATAGTGTCAGAAGTGGTGTAGGGAGCTGGAGAATATGTAACGAGAGAAGCGATGACTTGTTGAAGACTAAGAGGAAAGGTGAACTGGTGTCAAAAGTGGGGTTAATAGGTACAGAATTATGGATGTCGGTGGAATAGAATCAGCCACATGTGATTGTTATGAGGTTCTGATGCCATCAGACTTGTATCCAATGCAAGTGTGCTACATGGAATATCCTGTATTGTAACAGTTGACACCCTCAGGAAGCAAGAAAATAACATTCGGTAATGTACGTAAAATAGCACAACTACAGCCTACACCCCCCCCACCCACCCACCCCAATCAATGCTTCTGGTAAAAACATTAAAAAAAATTTA
>WURV02164772.1:0-15101 GCA_011762755.2 Epimenia babai
TTTTGCACCGCTTGAGATCCTAACATGGCACTTTGACCATGTCTTTTTGAACACGTGAAAAGCTTGTTTGTGGTATAGCGTGGGGGGTATTCTGGCTATGGTCTACACGGAGAGAAGTTGGTGTTGAATTTAGTGTTAAACAGACCTTCATCGGTCGTGCTTAGGATTGGTTTTTGATGACAGGAATTGTAGTCGGAAGACATGGTGGACATCGGGTGAGAATCACAGTGACTTCATAGGGAATCTTATTGGCCCTCCCCCCCAGAAATTGTTCTCTAACTGCATTTCCTTTATGAGGGAATACAGTGGGGGAAGTTTTTTCTATAACAAATTGTTAGGAACTTAACACTACTATGCTAGTCAGCGACCGAGACATTCAGCAGTTCGTGTGCATCTCATCGCCAGACATACAGACGTGACAAACTTACCTAACCTTACCCTAACCACCCCGATATCTGTACATCACATTATAATAGTGATACAATACTGTGACAGACTGCTAAGGGTTAAACGCTGGAGAGAAAAAATCTACTTCAGACGGCCTTATGTGACAAAACGTACCCTGGATGGTCGAGGGGTAAGGCATGGTTACACAATGGTAGTCAATGTCACTTGTACTTACATTATACCTTCATGATATTCACAATGAATACAAATATAATAATTTTACACTTGCCATGATCTTCACGTCATGGGGGAGGGGGTGGGGGTCGTATTTGGGCATCTCAAATGAAAGATTTGCGGATGCTAATGTTGTATAAGTTGAATCAATATGCAATATCATTTACCAGAATAATCACGCGTATGTTGTATTAGATTTTCAGTAATATATATACAGTCAAACCTCTATTAAGCGGCCACTCATGGGAATCACGAAAAGTGGCCGTTAAGACACGTTGCCGTTTTATCCAGGTTTGACATTTTGACTAGTGTACATGTCGGGAGGAATTTGAAGTGACCGTTACGACAGGTGCCCGCTTAATACAGGTGGCCGTTCGGGCAGGTTTGACTGTATATATATATATATATATATAATCTCATGTTATATGAAGCGTGTTGAAATATTAAAGAAACAACAGACAGCACACGCCATCATAAGATTAAGGATTTATTAGTATGATCTGTAATTATTTATGCGAGATGTTTGTGTAAAAGTTATACAAAAATCCCCAGCAATAATGCATGCGGCCATGTTAGATAGAGGATGTGTATTGCATGTTTCTTTGATGATATGACTCATTGTGCTAAGGTCTGTGTATATAATACTGTTCTGTCTGGCGTGAGGAAACTGATCTGTTGGCCAAATCGCGGGTTTGTTTTATGACACGGCCCGTTTTTTAAAATACTGTCTTAATTTTAATTGCCCGTTAATGAGAAATAGATAGTCCATTTTCGAAAATATCTACCATTTACAATGTGCCCAGTTTTATCAATACATATGGCTGGTTTCCAACATGCGGCCCACTTAAAAACTATACAGCCCCTTCATCAAAAATTTTACCCACCGACTCATCAATCGAAGTTGAAACACGTACCCCCCCCCACCCTGAGGTTACTGTTAACCCACTGAGCAGTCATGTATTGCGTGGCCATTGGCTCAGTTTCCCGGGGTAGACTATGTTGTTGTATTTACCTCCAAGGTACATATTTTGTAAATATCGCGGTGGAAAATTTGGAATGTATTTTGTTGCAATAAAGGCTGTGATAGACTGCGTGTACTTAAATCCTGTTCAAGAGCTCGTTTATAATTTTAGATTGTATTATACAAAAACAAAAGCTATAAAAACTTGTCTTCCTACCTACAGCATATGGATCATGTACACACACGGGGCAATATACATCTTCCAAAGGTTCATATGATGCTGTTTTTGGCTAGGATTTTGTTTTGTAATTATTAGAGAGAAATATATGGCCATGGACAGTTTTAATCAATTATAAATCAGTTGTTCGTGACAACGCAGGACATATAATCACCGAAATTCAAGTGAAGGTCGCATGTAACATGTTTACTAAATTACTAAACATGCTACTCTTTTTAAAGTAACAGTAATGGGACTTTTAGGAAATCTCTATGTCTCACAGTCCCCCTCCCTTGGATATGGTCTGCATAATATTAAAATGCATATGTATGAAATCAGAATGTACATCGACGTCTCTCGTACCACTGCGCTTTTCAACATTTTATTGTCAACGTCGAATGTGGAAGTAAAGTGTGGATTAAAAATTAGTGTTAATGAATCCTTGTGAAATTCCAGGAATCTTCCGGATTATCGGATAATTTGTACGATATTTTCAAATGTCCGGATGGACATGCCACAGTGAGTGTGCATTCTGTTTGTTCGGATAGTAAACAATAATGATAATGGTGTCTCGTTCGACCATGCTGTAGAGACGATGAAGGCATTACTGCAAGCTACGACGGATAAAAAGGCGATTTTCGAACGACTCCCGCGCGTGTAGCGGACGGAGATGCTCGGGTGTCCAGTTCACTTCTGACCCCAGCTGCCCGCCGGGCTGCCGAACAAGCCGCTACTTTGCTTGTTAGCAGCTCGCGATGGTGCAAGCCCCAACATCTTCTGTACATTCTAGAACCAAACAAAAAACGATAGTTTAACTTCTAAAAAGCAGACCCGCGCCATGCATATACAGCGTAACAATGTGTAGTACTAATATTACAAAATCTATGACTCATCACAAACTGTGTACTCGATAAAGCGTCATTTCTAATGTCACAAGTAATGCAGTTGAAGATTCTTGATCATAAGGCCGAAACGATGCCCACCAAAATCCGATCATTCACTCGTGAAATATTTCTGAACTTCTCGGAAAATTTCGCTAATCCATTCCTAACTCTTATGGTCATTAAAAACGGATGGACGAACCAAAAAAACATTCAGTACTCGACAGAAGAAATAACTGAAATCAAAATTTAAAAACCATAGGGAATATCGCGAATCAGATCTGAATCTAGGACCACGAGCAATCCTAGATCGAGGCCAATATAAAGACAAGTCTTCAGTCCTGCTGGGTCAAGCCCAGGAACCATGGGGTGAAAGGTTCGAATCCCGGTCACTACCACTTGTGTATTCATTCCTATTGTATCGTAAGAGCGTGGTAGTTAATCACGATAGGCAATAGTCCGGTTAATATGAGACCCTTTAATAGGATAACCGCGCAATCGCAACATTTGAGCCCTGCATTCCTTACCTATGTCTGTTGCAATCTACTCTCATTAATCGAAATTCGCTGGTGAAATCTCGAGCTTTTAGGCACAACTTGAGGTATACGATATAAAGACGACGAGCCGTTAAAAGATAAGCGAAAGAGCCCGTCATGATTGGCTAACCTGTCTTATGGACATGGTACACAAAATGTAGAGGAAGATGAAGGAGCAGTCGAAGAAGTCGTCGCCGGCGAGGTTCCGATGGGAGAGACCTTGAAGGAGGGAAATTGGTAGAAAGGGCAGACGAGCCACGACGCGACCGTCAAATCTGCAACAAAAACTAAGATTAACTATCGTCTCCTGAAAACCCGAAGTTTACCTGAATATCCGAAAGAAATCAAGATGTTAATTCATCGATTCCAAGCATCAAATTACATGATGGCATGTGACTATAGTATCACTGAATACAGACTGCTTGCAGTTATTTGACATTCGCGGCAATGTCTTCACATTACTGGTTCCTTCGAATAAGCGAATAACTGAATATTCTCCCTTCTTATTTTCTTGAAGATACTCGATGGGAATCCCCACATTCATGAGTCAACTACGATTTGGATCGGGTCTATCTGAAATCGCGCAAGGTTTGTCCCAGAGACCTTTTGAACCCCGAATCGATACATTAAATGTATGAGCACATGAAGTACATTTTAGAAATGATTTACAGTATCTTGTAATCATACAATAAATGAGAGGTTGAATTAGAGAATAGAAAAGTGAACGGAAACACTCACAATGAATTAAACATGCTGAGAAGGGCAGTAAATGCGAATCCAATAGCAAACATAGACTTCATCTTGACCTGTCAATCATACAAAATGTCTATTTAAATCTACAACTTGGCACCACTGTAATTAATAATTACGGGCTACAATTAAATAGAAAAGTAATTTTCAATAAATTTATCATATTAAAGAAACATACGAATGGCAGTAGAATTAAATTTTACATGTGAGAGAAATTAGGTTATATTGAGATTTTATATACAATGAATGAAGACCAAAAAGGGAGCCTAACTTGACGTGTAGAATTTCAAGAAACAATAGTGGAAAAAGGAGTCACAGTACAGTGGTTTCTATAGCGTCTTACGATTGACAAATGTAATGCAAAAAGAATGCAAACTTTGTTTTACGGTTACCTCTCAGAGATGCGTTGGTCACGTGGAACGTGGATTGATGAATGAAGAATGACAAATTATATATATATATATATATTCTCTTTATTAGGCATGAACCAATAAAATAACAAGCATGAAACACAAAATAAATCGTCAAGCACGTAATACGCGCATGTGATCAATGAATTATAGACATCATACAACACAAAGAACACAAAATGTAAGAGATCATATAGTCACTATTCAGTCAGAGATATTCACCATGGACAGATCTCGACTGTTTGTCTTTAACCGTTCCTCTTGTCTCTCTGAAAATATTACATGATTGTAGATGAAAAGTCGCATTTTAGATACTCATGGGAAAAACTGTTATGATGGCGATCTGATGAATTGGGCATCGTATTTTAAATGTTGGAATTTTTTCGCCAAAACCTCGTTACGCCTCGTCTGCCATTGAAGATTACGTCAGTCTGTACAGTGCGAATGTTTTATGTGCAATTATAGTAATGCTTTGGGAAATCCGTACTGTTGTCGAAGTCTATAATCCAACTATCTCGTCTTAGTCTTCCGTAATATCCTTTATAGGAACAGAGGTATGAAGTGTAAGGAGTCCTTCCTACAACAAGACTCCCTTGTAGGTCCTGATGGAATTTAGGTCATTGCACGTAATCAGTTGCTATGACAGATTAGGCACATTCTTCTGCGGCAGTCAGTCGAGTGGTAAGAGCACTGCACTCGTAACCGAAAGGTTGCGGGTTTGTAAGCTCCCGTTGGTCGACTTTTCTGCTATGATTCTTCGCAAGTTATTTATCTCGATTACTGGGGTGAACCCATCTCGGAAATGGGTAGATTCTTGTCATCATCTTCAACGGGTGGTATGCCAGTGTCGATGGTATCGTATCAACGCTGAATATAGCTGCCTTAAAAACCTGATACTTGTGGTCTGTAAGTGACCTTTTTTCAACCTAAAAAAAATCTGGATCACTTCCCGCCTAGCCAGTATACTAACTGGCATTTTTCCAGCATAAAACAGGCTTAAAAACCTCCCACTCACGGGGGTATAGGTCACCCTCGCAGTGTGGTTATGTAAGGGCTTCTTCCCTCTATCGTGGCAGCATTTCAGATGCTCTCCGTATGATCTCTGTTGCTTACGCCATCGCCTCACATCCTTAATAACCATCAATCTTAACGGATTTATCATGGTTCGCGACGTCTGTAAGCTGTCTATTCCCAATTGGAACTAGCGGAATAAATCAGTCAGGTGCTTTCCCACAATCAGCGCTTTTAGCTACCGCGTTTCTCCCACCACGATAAACTCAGGCCAAATTCGTTCGCAATGGTAACAATGGCAGCCTCATATCTAAGTGTCTGCCTGCAGCTTGCCTATTAGTTTAACTGTTATGTTAGGCTATGTTTTAACTTTCTTTCTAATGTGTTATGCAATATAATTAGTTATTAAACCAAATGTATATGGGCGCTTTAGAGACATACTAGTGATTAGGGCGCCTTTAAAACAAATGAATTATAATCTTTATCATCATTAGACCTTATTAATGTCATATTTGACTACTAGTGTGGAATGGGTTAACCAATATCTGACTCACAGTAAAATTATGGGGCGAAAAAAATGGTGAAAATGGGCATTGTGATTAGCATCTTGGAAATTTGACCAATCATTACCTATTTTCTTCTTTTGACTGCGTTCTGCCACATCACTACTAGATTCCTTCTGTTTTTCCACTGGAAACAGACAATGATTAATATAATAAAATGTAATTAAAAAATGAAAATTACTGAAGCATTCTATTATTGTATTTTCAGCAGCGCAGACTATACGATTGGAGCACACATAATTGCCCACTACGAAAGAGAAATCAACAAAATCCACAATCCGGTATCAATATACATTATATATATCACAAAAGGACAAAGCGCAGTATAAAAATGAATAAAATATCATCTTACACTTTTTACTCTGTTTTTCTACTTCATTCTTCAATTTCTTGTACTTCTCTGTGCGATACACAAGTAGCCATGTCAAACCTGTCCAAAATCATATGTAAAATGATATATTTGCGGCGGACCTAGGCTATAGCTTATTCAACAGTTTAAAATCCGGTCAGGAAGTATTTTTCATCATTTATTTTGTCGGTACATCAGCGCCGGCATCGCACTAATTCAATGCGCCAAATAAGCCCGCTGCCCTCAGTATTTACATAAAAAATTATGTATGCAATGCGGTTAAGTCTAATGTGCTAATCTGAGGGAGAGATTAAAGTCTTGCCTGAGTCGCTTTACTGGGTGTGGCGCGCCAAAAATTATTTTAGTCAAGTATGTAACTAGTAATAGTATGCAGACTATAAAATGGTATAGTATAAATTCTGATGTCATTCATTCAATTAATCGTCGTATAAATTAACCAGTGAGTGCAAAGGCTATCTTACCCTCGCCCAGTAAAGCTGTAAAAATAGATATGAACACAATTAACAAACTATCAGCAATCATGACGTTGAAACGCCGATAACAGGTTATAAAAGATTTTAATTTGAGACTGAGCCAACGGTGAAACGTCAACACATAAGTCGATGAGGAAACGAGAGATACTAAGCTAGCTACTAAATCCAAAACGACAACCACGTTTCCCCTCTATTTTCGATTAGTCATTAATAGATGTGATTCGGTAAAAAGCAGATGTAGCAAAGAATGGGAGGACGGGCAGCTAAAAGCCAACACCGAAAGATAATGAAAAATATGGACAAGAATAAAGAATACCATGCGTCGATGGGAGGTGTAATTTGGTGAGGATTGCGGCAGCGCAAACCCTGATGACCCCAATAAATGACACATACCAGGTTAACAAGGTAACACCTTTTTGGACTAGTTAATATAATTAACAAAAGCTTTCGTATACCATGTATACTTCGTCAGGTGCAGAAAAGAGTATTGCCTTTGTTTTGTCGTATTTACAATATGACCAACATGGCAACCCACACCGCTATGCCAAATAGATACGACAGTCATACATAGTCAAAAAATACGAAGTCATAATTAAAGGTTTGGTTAATTTCAGGGAAGTATGTGTTGTTAGTTGTTACCATTTTAAGAAATGTGGATGGGGTAAATTCTCTTGAAATGCAGTTTATTGACGGGGCTTTAGTTGGTCAACAGACATCCTCAATTTTTACCATAGGAATATAATTTTAGGTGAAAAAATATAAATTGTCATATGTGTATATCTGCGTTGATTGATTACTGATTAGCCGATTAACCCCCTTACAAAGATGGAGATACTCAGTGAGAGAAACTTGCTTGTTACTGCAAGTTTTGCGTTTGGATCCACCACGTTCGTGCCGTATTAATTTTAAGGCCAGTTTTACATTTTATGCATATTCACGATTTACTTGTTGATTATGTTACTATAGTAGATTTATGTATTTAAGCGACCTTGATCTTTATAAATAATACATGAATGATGAACGTGATGGAGCCTGACGCTTAACTCAACAACGCCAACAGAAAACATAACCTTAAAATCGACAAACTAAACCAGCCGGCGGAGGAGTTCAAAATTACGTTTTGATTTAAGCACGAAATAAATTGATGCCAAAGCTACTATTTATAAATGGCAACAACTCCAGCTCAAAGTACGCGACCCGCAGACGTTTTTACAGAGGTGCCACACTGCACAGTACACACAATATCTATTATTACCACTGTACACAATGCTGAATACAGTCTGTCTGTCATGTATGGTTAGAGCTTTTATTGGAAGGGGGGGGGGCATTGATATGTCACCTATGTGTATATTGTCCTGAAAGGTTTTGTAATGTGTATTATTTATTCATGTATTATAAAAAAATATCAATGCGTTAAAAATCTATATTGCTACAGTGGTGCCCAGGTATTTTATCTTAATCTCATGTAACATTGTGCTTCGGAACGTGCATCGATTCACTTACTTCATCAGCAGATAATCGCGAGTACAGCGATCATAGTCATACATCCCGGTTCTCAGACTCTGAGGATTGGTCGTGCCTCCGATTCATTACCTGTGAGTGTGCCCCACTGTATCGCGAGACGCCACAAAGATGAGAGACAGAAGCGTTATGTTGATCCTTGGCTTCTCCGACAACATTCTGTTGTTAGTTTGTACTTTGTGCTTTTTTTCATCAAAAGTATATATAATGTCGCAAATTGTCATATCTGGACTGACCCATTTATTTGTACATTTTATATTAGTATACTAGTATTAGCACACTTTATATTTTGAATTAGCTTCGGGCATTTAATAATTATCAATATTTTTCACCATCCGTCTCACCAAATTCACCTAACATAATTTATATTTATGTGTATATTCTTTAATAATAAAATTTTAGTGATCAAAATACATGTATCAGTTATTCGGTGTATGTAATGTGTTTGACAGCCAAGATAGGTACGATTTAATCAAATCTCTTTGACTTGCCGTCTTTATCATGAATAATGATTTACTGTAATATTAAATGTTTGTAGCAAACAGCCATTATTTATCGAGTGTGGTCACGCATGGTCGAGTAGCTGAAGTCACGATCCTCGCTGCAGTCTGTAGCTTGACTCAAAGACACAAAGAAAACCTTTCCTTAGCTCTCTCTCATGCACCCTCGTATATGAAACGAGCAAGATATAAAATGATATAAGACAAGATGTATGATTTTTCTTGTGAACTGTTATGCGGGTATTCAGGATGCCACATGGTCTCAGATGGAGCTCGGGCTATCAGAGGCCGAGGAGATTCTCGCCTCCCGCCCCATGAGTGACGGTTCTCTCAGGAAAGCCACTCAGCAATCGCGGGTAATAAACTAAGTACAGTTTATAGCACTATTTATCAGGAGACAGGTTTATTGCACTATTTATCCAGAGACACCTTTATGGCACTATTTATCCAGAGACACGTTTATCGCACTATTTATCCAGATACAGGTTTATACCACTATTTATCCAGAGACACGTTTATGGCACTATTTATCCAGAAACACGAAAGCTGCGTCCATTCTTTTTTCAGGTATTTAACCCTTACCACACTGACAGCTGTACATCTCATTACGATAGCAATACAATTCTGTAGCAACAGAGTGCTATGGGTTAAATCAAGTTTATTTTATCAGGGTGTTTCACTAATTCAGTTTTGCACTTGACAACGTTGACTTGATACCTGGAAGTTCTTAATCTTCATTTCAATGAGCTGAAAAAGTCATTACTGTATATTTTTCATACTCTGTTAATGTTTGTATGTATGTGATATAATATACAGCAACCCATGCAGCTATGTAAAATTTTGAAATCTACTCAATTTATTCGATGTTAACTTTTCATGTCATCACTTATTAAACACATAATCATGTGTGATAAATTCACGTCATCACTTATTAAACACATAATCATGTGTGATAAATGTCTATCGTCACATATTAAGCACACAGTGTATAATGATTGACCGTTTTGTACACTTTTACTTGGTTAATTGAAGAATAATATTAACAGATTCAGAAAGCGAACAGCGCAGTAAGGCCTATTTTGACAAATGACCAAAGTCCCATACAGCTGACCAACACTGACCAATGCCCGGAGTATCTAGTCGGGCAAAAGGTATGCATATTATTATCTCCACGAGAGACGCTGATTCTGTTGGCATTGGTTAAGTTGTTCATCTTTGTTTATAAGTTAACAAAAAATTATGAACAGTTTCGTACGAAATTTTTGGGTGAAGTTGGAAATAGGCTGCTGAACAAATGACTCCATTCTACATAAATCCAGGACTATTGTCATAATGGGGATTTTTTTTACAGTATAAGTTGCCATGGAGATGGGGTATCATGAATCGTGTTGATGTAGTTAAGTGCTCTTTGAGTGTTTCCGCCTACAATTTTTTGGGTTTTTTTTGGTAATTTGCTACAATATTGCTGCTGGATAATACGTTACATGTGCCACCTGTGCTAATATGTGGTAATTGCTGTCTTTTATGTGTTTCACGGAAAAAATAAAGTGGCCTATCACCCGTATCACTCATATCACTAATATCACTCATCACTCATATCACTAATATCACTCATATCACTCATCTGGTGATTTGCTAATTGAGCTCGAGCTGTAGCTGAGTTTAGCTCTCTCTTGATAAGCTTTTGTCTTCTTAGATTTTACTGAGCGAATTTCATTTTTTTTATTGTCATAGGTATTTAGTGCCCCAAAAATTTTTGATGCTTTGTCTCACCTTACGATTGTTTTTTGTTTCCACATAGAAAAAATTTTCTTCTAGTACATATCAGAGTGCCATTACGGTGATAGCTGGAGAGAAATGCACAGAAAAAAAACCTATACCCCTGATGGGACTCGAACCCACGACCTCCAGATAACCTCTACCAAGATAAGCTCTACCACAGCTGTAGAGGTTGGTAGAGCACCGGATAGGTTATCTGGAGGTCGTGGGTTCGAGTCCATCAGAGGTATAGGTTTTTTCTGTGCCTTTTTTCAAACTCTCCATAGAACCACATTGGCCACCCCCATTACCTTCACATTGATAGGGTATTGAATAAAACGTTGATTTTGTTTGCACAACTTTATTGCGTGGATGCTTCACTAAAAACGATCCCATATTTATACTGTACGTCGGTGTTACGTGGTGAACCAATCGCTAACTATGTGTGTGGAACATTCTAGAAGACCTCTGCACGTCGTTAATATAAATAGTGGTAATGTGACACATCAATGGTACAATTATGATTAGTTAAAGTTTTCAAGAACGCCAAAGAAAACTTGATCAGTTGACTCGCTTTACAGTCATGGACGGGGGAAGTAAACACAATATGGTAGAATTTTAGGACGCGACCTGGTGTTTTTAGTAACTAAGTCATGGATATTATATTTCACATAGGCCCTGTACATAGACAAACCGGCCCACTATAGCCTCCACTGGCCGATCCGCAGCGGTCGATTCAATGTCCACCCCGGGCCCGGCGGCAGCCTCACGTCGGTGCTCGCAGATTTAGAAACGATTTGGGGCACGATCATCACCACGGAACTTGACATCCCTCTTCGTGATCTCAGTGTTTGTTTATTTTATACCATACTATGACTAACGTCTGTCTGTATATATCTACAGGTAGAGTAAAACTAATACACCGCAATTATCTGCAAATATGGCTTCTTGGATGCGCTTTACGATTGTCTATGGCAGCTATTAAGCTAAGATACAATACCTCCGAAATTTGTACATTTAGTACATTAGTCATTTCAGAGATGGGCGTACTTCGGCAATAGTGGATAAATGACTTTATTCGTTAATTTATGACTGTCAAAGAATATATATTAGGATATATAAGATATTGCATTGTAAGAATAGTTTGCAGAATGGGAAGAGAGATACAATACATCTCACTGTGAAAATGGAGTATACAGTGTATACATATTACTGTCACACATGGAATATACAGTGTATACATATTCCTATGACACATGGAATATACAGTGTATACATATTCCTATGACACATGTAATATACGGTGTAGTGAACTTGATGAGACTCATCGCAGAAAAGTTGACGGGTGGCTGGATTCAAACCCACGACCTCACTAGTGCTCATACCACTTTGACCAACTACTTGTTGCACTTTACCTGTTCTTTTGTCTGCCCGTCGTCAAGTCCACCACCCTCGTCACGAGGCTGTTATTTTGTATCGCGCCTCGTTGTTCTAGCACCAGTCAAACGTGTCAGCGATTTTTTAGTGACCTTATACAGTAATCGTTTGTGTGTGGGGGTGTGTGACAGTATTACCGGGCCATCTTGCTGGTACCGGACACGATGTGTCACCGAGACATGAAGCTGTTGGCGTCACTCCTCCTCGACAAGCTCCGGTTCTCAGCCATCATCCTCCACCAGGTATGTTGCCACGACAACTGGACTCCACTCTCACCAGGATGGAAATTTACCTGAGTTTTCGTATATGAGACAGTTCCCTGCAGCATCTTGTACCAAGTGCCATTTTAGTCAATTTATGGTTATCTCCCTTGTCAATATTCTTCAATACTGTTTTAATTCGTTGAACAATTTGACATAATGTACCGAGTGTTGTTATAGGCCTATGGAAAAGCTCGATATTTTGCAAAATGTCCTAAGTGACGTAATGTCTGCACGGCGAAATGTGTTGAGTACATTAGCCAATGAAATCGCAGGTTTATTTTTATATTCAAAATGGCCCACCTTGACCCATCGTTTAGAGACATTGGGGGAAATGCACACAAAAAAATCGCAAGAGATGAAAAAGGTTTTCTATTAAGTCCCTGACAGTTGGTTCAAAATGTTTTTGCACGTTTATGAAGTTTCAAAAATTTACACCTAGTACATTCTGCAAGAACCTCCTTGTATATCGATTCAGGATATTGTAGGTATATTGTTCAGGTGCTGCGTTGCACTATAGTCCGTTATTTACCACGATGGTCACCCAGACCCGGAGCGGCAGGGTGGTGCGGAAGTCACTACCTAGCTGTATATATCGTATATATACCTAGCTGTATGTATCCGCAGTTGTCCCCCCTATTTTTACCCCATAATATCATATGATGCCACATTCTGAGAAATTCTCTTAAACTCAGCTAGGGTTGTTCTAAAAGTCGCAGTTACAGCTGAATTTAATTCATTATTAGAATTAATTATAAATATATATCTATATTTGTACGCTTATAGTCGGGGAGATCCTTTAACATCAAACATGAAACGTGCGAGATTCACGTGCTAGAAATTGTCAAAGATTGGTATTTATGGTGATTATCGTGAATTCCATAGAGGTTTAAGGAGGTAAAGCTGTTAATGTGATATTTACTACTATCAATAAAATAGTAAAATATCGCTTGTTTCACTTGGTGCAGTCTTAAGAAGCTCATATCGTTTCGATTCAGGGCTCGGTTTGAGCTACACGTTGTTAATCTGTTAACCAGCAAAGTTCAAAAATTGATTTCCCGTCGTTTTCGCGTATTTGCGCCTGTGGATTTTATTTCGGGTTGGGGGGGTGGGGTTCTTGTTGTTACGTCAGGAGTCCGTGTGTGCAACGTACGGCGCGGGGCTGGCTAGCGCTTGCGTCGTGGATATCGGAGACATGAAGACGGCCGTATCCTGCGTCGAGGACGGCATATCGCACAAATCGACCAGGTGAGTTGTCACATTGTGGACACGCATCAATTGATAATTCACCTGTGTATACAGTTGATGATCGATCTCACTGTCGTCTTAGTAAATTGTTTTTCCTGTTTCTATATAGATGGGTAGCCGCGTTAGTCTAATTGTTAGTAACTTAGGAGATAAAGGGCAACACCTTTTATATAAAGGTTTATGGTTTATTGGAAACATGCTTTCGCATAAACACTATGCTTCATCAGGTGATGAAAATGGAATCACAACGCAGGTATATATACAGGTGGTAGAGCACAGATCTCCAATGATAACAAGAAGAACTGACAAAAGAATTATATAACAATGCACACAGTAAAGAACAATGTTTTTTTGTTGTTTTCACCGTAAGTACCCATTGTATGTAGGGCAACACTTATAACGCTGATGGATTAGTCTCAATCGTGTCTTGTCTATTTCGACATCTTTTCTACGTGATTCGTCAACAGGCCATTAATATGATTTTGTGCGGGGATAACTTTGCGGCAGCAACTGGAAATAACGCAGAATACTGATTAAATAAATGCAACAACCGACGGTAACACCCCAAAGGGTTCAATTACCACTAGTTACACATGTTAGCCAAAATAAGGTACTATTTTTTTACCGACTTCTAATTTTTTAACTGCCACGCCGCATGGCTTTGTCTTATTATTATGTGGTAGCTCTGTGTAATTTTGATTACGTTGACATTAAGAGCGCAGTTAAACAACAACAATCCTGCAGATGTCTGAGCGTTGAAAGATCCATATCTGGCTCAGCTCGTGGTGGCCTATGATACTTTAAACCACATACACATCTCACATTTCGATGCATTCTTCTGAATCGCAGACTGCACATGGACTACGGCGGGCGAGATATAACTCGATGTTTTTATGAAATGTTGCTGCGGTCGGGCGCGTTACTGACCCGCCTTTCTCTCGATTGTCCCGTCGACGGCGCGTCGCTGCAGGAAATCAAAGAGAAGTACGCCCACCTCGACCAGGTCACGTGTTGATATGGGGCGGCTGTTACGATTATCAGACGCTGCAATGTTGTTTTTTCACGAGCTCACGCTCTGCCAGACCGCACAAGACTGAGACTGGCTTGGACATGGCGAGACTTTGTGAGACTTCATGAGACTCGCCGGACTGCGCGAGACTGGTTGTGATTTTAAAACTTGGTGTCGCCCTGAAATTTTAAGACCCTTAAAACAGCCGAGACTGGGGCTATGAGATTTATCAGGCGACATGAGACTGACTGCACGAGACCACGAGACTGGAGGACTGGGAGGAGACATAAATTAAGTCGCTGTCAGTTGCAACATGGTTTACGAAATATTCAGGGGAGTTAATTATGTCATATTCTTGGTGTTGTAAAGAGCTGTTATTTTAATCAGTTCCTGTTCACTACTCTTCTACAGAAGCAGTGTGTAAACTAACATTTGGAAAGCTCTCTAATAGTCATACTCTAACAATCGGACGCATTACTGCCCCTACATATAGGACACACTGCCCCTACATATAGGACACACTGCCCCTACATATAGGACACACTGCCCCTACATATAGGACACACTGCCCCTAC
>WURV02164783.1:0-15098 GCA_011762755.2 Epimenia babai
ATTATTATTATTATTATTATTATTATTATATATTAAATTAAATGTTTTTATTTTCACAGAGCGTCCAAATGCTAATATGTGAGATTCTATGTTGTGCTACAAATATTAAAATTGTTACAGTTTGTCGTGTGCCCAGCGATGTCGCTTTTACTCTTGACTCATCTGCTGCCGTGGGATATAAAAGCTTCGACAAGATGAAGGAAGCAATCAAAAAACTGATTGAGTCTTTGTCGATGGAATCGTGCGATATTCGAGTTGCTTTAGTTAAATACAACACGGTCGCTCGTGTCGTGTTTAACTTCAGTCGATATAAGACCACGGATGATCTTTTGGCCGCCATCCGTCGCGTGTACTGGTCGTATGGCGAGTCAAATATCGCGGATGCCGTGAAAACACTTCGAACGAGGGTGTATTCTTCTGCAAGACCGAACGCCCGCAAAATCGCCTATCTCCTTGTAGATTCTAAGGCCAACATGAAGCTTCAGGATATTGGTCCGGAAGTCCGGCTTGCGATGAATGCTGGGATTGAGTTGGTTCCTGTCGGCTTTTCGACGCAAGGCCAGTCTGAAGTTGATACCATAGCGCAAGCACAGGGTCTCCAGGCTCTACGTTACCGAAATGCATCGTCGCCTTCTGACACCGTTCGAATGATGCAAGACGCCATTTGGCAACCCGAGAACCGTGGTAAGTATCTTAGTATGGTACGACCTACAACTCGTCCGTCCAATAAATATTGATTTTGTGAACGGGTAAAAGCGATGAACTAAAAAACTTCTTCCACGTATTTCAGCTGCAGCAGACCAATGTTCCAAGAATCCCTGTAGGAACGGCGGGACCTGCCTACCAGAACCAACAGGTTTCAGCTGTCAATGCGCCGACGGCTTCACGGGCGACCTTTGCACTACATGTAGGAGTTACGTCAAAATCCCAATATTGGTTTTATATAGTTTATTGGATGTTGTTACGAACCCTAGATGTCCACACCTCCGTCATCTGTTCCGTTGAATCAAATTCGATAGCTAGAGTGACGAATGTCACATCGACGACACCTTTGGATAACTACTCAAGACTAACAAATCATTATCCTCTCTTTTTGCTTATATTACAAATTTGCTCTGGTCGAAATATGAAATGCAATGCAATTAAATTCATTGCAGAACACCTATCACGTCAAGCGAGCTCAAGGAAATATTAGACATCAGAATATAGAAAAATAGATTTATAGTTTGTTTTTGTATTTTTTTCTGCGCAATATACATTCCGCAAAATGTATCTTTAATTGCTGTCTCTCAAGCAATTTCGTCTTAGGATACACATAATTCCCACTGCACCTAAATAGCTAAACAATGAGTAACGTATTCAATGAGAATTGTCTTTTCATTGAAAGATCGGAATACCTCGGGAGACATAGCATTTGTGATCGACACTTCCATGTACATATCCGAAAGACAGCTCAAGGCGATCAAAGGATTCCTACGAACGCTGGTCACTAACATGCAGTTCGGTGGCCAACGTAGCTTTCGAGTGGCCATCATCAGTTTTGCTAAAACCGCCAGCGTACATCTTAGATTGGCCGAAGGAAAGTCACGAAAAGTCATCCTCTCGGCTGTTACAAGTCTGAAGTAAGTGAACAATCTCCAACAGTATTCGTTAATTGACCTAAAGAATAGTTTGTGAAATGAAATGAAATTTTATTGATTTATAGTGCCCTTTTAACACATGGCTATCAGAGACACTTTACAAATTTATTGTTACTATGATTAACTAGAAACATAAGAAATACGGTTCAAAATCGAACTCGGTATACCAGAATAGATCGTAATTAAAATAGTAAAATAATAAAGTAATAGTAAAATACATTAAGATCATATTTAAGAAAATATAACTAAAAATATTACAGCACAGATGAGAAAAACACGAAAAACACAAAATATAAGAAAATTACTTAGTATTGCACTATAAAATTACCTAATGTCAACTTAGTTTCAGTATAATTCAAGTATGCTGCAGCTGAGGAAGGACAACGAGAAGGGTGAATAAAATGTCGAATCTCTTCTACAAAGATTAAGCGATGCAATATTCAATTATATAAATGGATGGTGTGCTATTATAAAAGAACAAACCATACTTATTGCATTTATCTTACAAACCAACTAATATTGGATATAAACTACTCAAAACTTCTTGAGGATCACCCATATCATATAAGATAATAAACTAAAATATATGTATATTACATTATGAATAGAAATATGATTGATTTGTGGAGAGTTTGGGTCTTGTTGACGAGTGAAGAGTTCGTGTTTCGTATGTTGACCACTCAAAGGCTTTAGTAAGCCAAGCCCATAAACGAGTACCAACATTTTACTGCACATTAGCTCAGTTTGTAAATTTGACTTGGACTGTTCACACTGAATTTTTAACATTCGAAGTAGTGTTTTAGCGGTTGTTGGGTGTACCTCTACCTACCGGAATGTATGTTTATTTAAGTCACTTATCATTTGATTACGATCACGAGCATTGCGCAAATTATATAATCCACAAAAAATTACACGCAATCACTCAAAGTTTTTATATCGCCTTTTCAGATTGACTCGTGCAAGACCGTACCCGGTGTCTGGTATGCGAGCCGTTTTGAAGTACGTTTTCCCGGAACCCGCAGACAGCAAGAACAACAACCCGCCTCGCTACGTGATTTTCATTGGAGGTCCGATGCGGAATCCCCGTCAGCTTGTCAGAGTTGCAGGAAAACTCAAACGATCGGATGTTACAATTTTGGGATTAGGTTGGTCTACCGCATACGTCGATAACTAATTCTCACACCAATCGTATTCATGGAGATATTTCCAGTTGTATATAATTTGTCTGCAAGAACGCAGTCAGCACACCTGATGATGTAAACTCGATAAAGATCGCGTGAATTACGCTGCCTATAAATCAAACATGTGATTCTATTTTTGTGTAATGGATATTTTCTACGTTACCTGAGTCCAGGCCATGAAACTTTGCGATGCACCACCGCCTATATCAACTTTCAGCGCTGTCGAAATTTTGTGATATTCGGATATACGACGTACAATAAAACCATTCAATTGTCCTCATTGAATGGTACTAAAGGGAATCCTAACGTATGTTTTATTTATACATGCAAAAAACAATTTATATACTCATAATCAATTGCCCTGTCCTTACCTTTGTAACCAATAAAATAAATCTATCAAGTCTTTCGCGAATCCTAATTACCATATATACTCGCCTATAAGTCGATCCGCCTATAAGTCGACTCCCCAGGTTTGGCCGTAGACTTTAAGGATTGAAATTTTGTCTTTAAAAACCGTCTTATAGGCGAGTATATACGGTATCTCGTTTCATTTATTAAAGTACTCGTGAATAAGTAAAGAATTCTATGGATAAACACGATGCGTATATAGTGGTCTTAATATAATATCAGGTAGTCGTGTAGGTAGTATTTCGCCATTAGCCACTAATATCGTATACCTCTGTTACACTTCCCTAAGAACTGTCACTGCTTCAAGGAATCGACCTCTCCAAATACTACCAGGGCTATATGAATGAATTGGTCTCCTATCCGCCACAACTGAACAACTTCCGGATCAACAAACTGGAACAATTCAACACAGCTGCCGACAGTCTTCGTTCCTTACTCATCGAAAGTGAGGATTAAAACATGAAATGTTGCTCAAAGAATGTGCGAAAACGGAAAGGCAATGAGTCTTTGGACCTGGCAATGTGTGCATGATGTACAAAATTCATGATAAGCCGAATTATTAATATCAGTTACACGGAAGAAATGTTACCATTTGAGACCCACCATGTCAAAATCAGTCTAAAGTCGCAATTTGTCAATTTAGTGATTTATACGTGTCTGGAGAGAGAATGAGAGCAGCTTTCCAATGCTTCCAAGATCATAATAATCCACAAAGAGGTAACAATAATATCGGCAAATATATACATCAAAGTGGAGAAACTTAATATTGAGAAAACGGCGACCGAACATTGTCACACAGTTTAAACTGGTAATAATACGACATTTTAAGCATATTTCATACAGAAAAATATATTCTTATGAATGTTTAATGACTGAAGTACCCTAAAATGGAAAAAACCAAAATTCCATATTTTTCATGTCGTAATGTATTATTGCATTTTACTGATTTGGGGATTTCCCGACTTCCGACTGATTTTGACATGGTGGGTCTCATTTTATTTTTTGTATAAGATACTCGTAGCTCTACCTACGAGTGTAGAGAGATAGTGAATAATGGCCATTTGCGAAACCTGTTTGTAAGTTTTGTGATTTTGAAATAAACACGAAATCAAAGCCTTCGACAAGACTAACTCTGGATTTTTTTTATTTTAATATTTAAGAAACCTAAAAAATGACCTTTTAAAAACGTGGTGTATAAATTTTTACGGATGGGGTATGCGCGATATATTTCGATGCATAATTTCGTCCCTTATTTTGCCCATGAGCCGTGACAGCAGCTTCAAGATAGAATTCAAGTGTTGTTATATGTACGATAGTTTCGTTGTTTCCGATGTTAACTATTCCTGTTATTAAATACATCACGTACTCTACAGGTAAGGACTTTTGCGCTCGTAACCCGTGCTTGAATGGTGGAAAATGCCAAAGTAGACTGCACGGGTTTTCTTGTGATTGCAAGAAAGGTTACGCTGGTCTCAGATGCGGACGAAGTCAGTGGTTAATTCATATACAGCATTTTTAATGTTATCTTTCAATCATTAGTATCAGCACGTACAATCAGGTGCGTACATCGCTTCGTTGTGCTCTACATGTCGCTCCATATTCCAGTGAAACGATTGTGTATACTTTCCATATGATTTACTTGAGAAGGGTAAAGATTAAATTTGAACATAAAAAAACATGAACGAAGTGTTTAGAGCAAAGAATTCCAGAGTTCTGGTTCGCACGGCCTAAAGCCTCATGTGGCTAGCATGACCGAAACGAAGATGCTGCGAATGAACGTAAAACAACAGAAGGTAGTAAAGATAAAACTCTATAAAGGCCATCAGGTTGGTAATAGGGTTAAGAAACAGATTCTTTCAAACCTACTGTCTTCTCACCCCAGCGCAATTGGTTAATGGAATGACAAAAAAGTTCATCACCACTGCCCTTTTATTGAATAGCGATCGCGACGTGGCTAAGAAGATTTCCAGTATCTTTCGTAGTAAAATTGTTCATGCCACATACTATGATGCCTGTGTACTTTCAGATTGCACCGGTATAGCGGATATGGCAATCGTACTCGACACGTCAGGAAGCGTCGGCAGAGATAATTTCCAAGCAATGAAATTGTTCGTCAACTCAATAGTAAACCGTCTGCCTATTGGAAGCGATAGGTTCCGCGTGGCTTTGGGGACTTTCAGTACTTACAGCCATCTAGAATTTTATCTGGATTCACAAAAGTCGACGTATCAAACCGTGGGCGCCGTATCTTCAGCCGATTACGTTTACGGCGACACAAATACAGCTTCCGGTCTGCGCCTGATGCGCAGGAGGCTTCTAGGCGCGAACAGAGGAAATCGAAAATCGGTGCAGGACGTAGGTAGGTATTTCGTAGGACGAATTCAATTATTGCTACGCGAGGCTACTTCAGTCCGGGTAGAAGACAATTTATTTACCTACTACGATGTTTTATACTCAACATTGTTGTGAGATCCAAAGGAAACAAAGGAATGCCTCTACTGCACTATATCACTAGATAAGGTTAATTGAGTACGACAGCTCTTACTTTATGTGCATGCCTACAAATATACCAGTCACTCAGAATATTGTAAACTTACAGTGTTCGCCTCGTATTATAACATTTTCTATTCAATGGTTGCATATGGAAGTAATGGCAAATTTGCAATAGATTTGGTGAATAGACCTATTCAAACCTCCGTATGTCTGCGCATGAATGCGAGTATTTAACGATATCAGTTGCATCGGAAATCTACGTAAAATAATCAGTATTAATTTTCGTTTTGATCCATGCACGATGTATAACCACGCCGAACAATTGAATATAGTCCCGGCATCAGAAACGACTATGGCCTCAGAAGAAAAGTTATAACAGAATTGGTCTCCATAGATACGCAAATGGGACTGCTCTAATATCCATGGGGTTATTTCATCAACAGGTATTGTGTGGACAATAATGCATTGTATTCACGTGTGTCGGTGGCAGGCATTTTTATCACGGATGGACTTGCAAACATTCAATCTGAATTGATGGCTCGAGAAGCTGAGAACCTGAAGGCGACTGGCGCACACGTTTTCGCTATCGGGATCGGATTGCCTAACGATCGTGAATTGCGGCTCATCGCCAGCCCGCCAACCGACAACAATGCCTACTCACTGTCGGGATTTGAGCAGCTAAATAGCATTACGGATTCCATTGTAAATGCAGTCTGTCTTAGTAAGTATTTAGAATTCATATGTGTCGCTTGAGCTGTTCGTAGGCGCCAGTGGTGTAGTCGTTAGAAGCGCTGCCTTTCATGCGAGAGGTTGCGAGTTCAAACCAGCATAAACCAGGAAATTTTTTCCCGCGCCTTCCACAAAAGGAAATGGGCAAGATTTTCGTGCTTGAATATTGAGAATGATAATGTCGTGGAATGGTTTATTATAAAAATACCTTCGGGATGTAACAGGGCAATGTTGTACCTGCGACTGAAATTTAATTATAAAGTAGCTCCAAAACTTTACCTTTTTCTTCAAACCTTCAATACTTACCTATAAGAAGTTTGAGCGTAATTTCACCTTTTTGCATTATCGTGGGGTTTACTCAACTAGTATTGGTAGACAAATATCTACGTTTTATTAATTACAAAGTGGGAATAAATCGAGGAAAGTAGACGGAAGATACTACATAAGACTATGTTTCAGATCCAAATCCTTGCATACGAAACCCCTGTATAAATGGAGGAACTTGCACCCCAAAGGTGAATGGATACAGATGTGACTGCCCTCCGCAAATAAGCGGCATCAACTGCGAAAGAGGTACGTAAGAACTATTGTCAACAACGACAGTGGTTGTGGTGCTTGAATCACATGTACTAAGATAAAATTGGTGCAATAGGCTATATGTGTTTTAAAGGTCTACCGAAGTTGTGTCCCCGTGCTACTGCCTTCCTTAGTCGTAGGCTACGATGTGGCTGGCTAAATCCTACTATAGTTCAATATCTCTCTTAACGTCTCATTCTTGCGTCTGGCAGCCTTTGTACAAACAAACAAACGGTACTTTTTCCATTTTTAACTCAGTCTAAAATGAAAGTCTCAGATTAAAAATCGATTCTACTTCACCGGAGGTGTTATCGCATCAAATTAACTATTCCTATAACGGCCTTTCTCACTCATTTCGAATGTTATTGATGAAGTATTACATATTTAACTTACTAAAACTTATTTTATTCATTACAAAATAAAAATTCAGCAATAGTCCAGTATTCTCTTTGTATGGCGGTTTTGCAGTGTGCCTTGTGAACAAGGATATAGCCTTCGTGTTAGACTCCTCCGGGAGTGTTGGCCAAAGAAACTATCGCCTTCTCCTCGACTTTGCCGCGGCAGTTGCCGAAAAACTCGACGTCGGACCCTACGCTATGCAGTTCAGCCTCGTTACATTCGGTACGAGATCCCAAAAGGAGTTCGGTTTCGGCCGGTATAACAATTACGCTGCTCTCCGAAAAGGAATTATGTCGACGGGGTACGTGCATTGTTATAATAACACTGTCGGTGCCTTTTGACATCTAGAAATTTGTTTATAACATGACTCACTTTACTTCAGTTCGTAATGACTTTATTTCGTTGTTTTTTCTTGTTTTATTTCTGTATGTGGTTTACATTGCTACATTTTGAGAACTATAGAATCTGGTTTCGCAGTTATTCGAAGAGTTGATAAGCGCATTAGTGTGCTATATATGCTAGTCAGTTAGCAATATAGTGATTACCTAGGACATCATTGAATACGTTTATGGTCCTTTACAATGCTAGCCGCTTCGCTAAGTCTTTGATATTTAATGGTTTTTTATAATGCGATGGCGATATAGGGGGAAGGTAAGCGACATAATATAGACCATCCATGGGACATCTGAAACACAACTACGGCAAAGAGAAAAAGCCCTAACAAAACCACACTGCAAGGGCTTCCCAGACCCCAATGGGCACAGGAATTGAGGTAAGTTTTTTTCTGCCCGAAAAAAACGCCAGAGGTAGTATATTACTTAGAATTGAAGCAGGGTGTTGCGCATTCAGTCATACGCTCTAAGCATTACGCTGAGTGCCCTTATGATGTCAGAATCTTAGGTTTCAGAGACTCTAAATATTTCCTTGTTCTATTCGGGAAACTGCATGTCATTACATTCATGATTTGATGAGTTTCCGTTTTAATTGTTCAGAATACTTTGCGTGCAGGTACCGACCGGGGTTTACTAACATTGCATCGGCTATGCGCACAACCAAGAACGTCGTCTTTGCCCCAACGTACGGAGACCGTTACGACGCTAAAAACATCGTGATATTCGTCACTGACGGCCAATCGAATTACGAGACAGCACGAACCATCGCGGAGGCCGCTGAACTACGTAAAAAAGCGGACATTTTGGGATTCGGAATTGGTTTGAGAGACGAATCTGAATTGAAGGAAATCGTTGGAAACGGGACGGATATTTACAGCGTAGCAAGTTTTGCCAAATTGCACACCTTCGTCGACATTGTTGTTCCCATATTATGCAATTGACATTTAATTAAACATCAAGACTGGATTTTATAATTATGAAATGTGTTTGCGATCTCCGTTGAGACTGTTGTCCATATTTTGATGCGTTTTAGAATAGTCATATGTTGCCTTTTCCTACGACGGTAGAAAATCTCCAAACACCTTAACTGTGACAATTGGACAGTTGGCGACCGGATGTGGGAGCTATCAATAATAGTAACGTTTTAAAGACACGATATTTTGCCCAAGTAGGGCTTATTGCTTTTACTATCGTTTTAAACATTATATATACCAAAAATTATGAATAAGTTTGTCCTCTTCCTTCAGATAATTTTGCCGTTTGCAAATAGTCTTTCGCGAAAAGTCAATCAGTTATGTTTTCTTCAAAAGACGAACTGCTTGTACATACCAACGGAGGTAAGTCGTAACATGAGGGACTCCTTGTCCAAAACGATTAGGGCGAGTGTCAAGAGAGACTACACGTCCAAACCGGATGTAGTGGCACCAGTATGGTGGGTTGCGAGGCTGCTCTCAGTTAGATTTATTCAGAAGATTCAAGGTTGATTTCTACTCTAATCAGTGTACTACTTGTGGCGTATTTTGGGGGATAAGCGCCAGAAACCTCCCACTACTCACGGGGTCTGGGTAGTCGTGCTAATGTGGTTATGTAAGAACTTGGCTCTGACGTGTCATTAAATTGTAATTTATCAATTGGCACAAACTTAGCTGAATGTGCGTGCCATATGTCGGCTGAGAGTGGGTGTCTGGAACCAGTGCCTTGTTTGGACGCTTGTGAACTGTCTTCGCAGCTTAGGTCACCGTGTTTGCTACATTAAGGCTAATCCTTTCGTCCTGTTAACCACAGCCTACTTAGCTTCCTTTGTATGGTCTTGATGACCCAGACAACCCATTCCTGGTTACTGTTTCGGAGAAATACACAAGCTAGGAGAGGATAAGGAACACCGCAAAAATCAGCCAATCAATTTATAGTCCATCATCATGCTTGTTACAGATGTGTACATCGCTGGCTATGGTATACGGACTTTAAACATCAGCGATTCTAAAAAACGGTGTTGAATACCTGAATGCACAGGAATAATCTCGTCCCTGTAGCTCAGTTGGTAGAGCACCAGACCTGTTACGTGGGGGTCGTGGGTTCGTGTCCCATCAGGGGTACAGGCTTTTTCCTGTGCATTTCTTTCCAGCTATTCATAGGACCACATATGACATATTGGCTATCCTAATTACTATCACTAAAGTTATGAAAGTATTTGATCTGAGGTCGCCATATTTTTGTAGATATACTCTAACTATACCGAGTGAACGTCCTTCTACAAACAGCTCAGAAATATCCTGAGAAATGCGCCCAAAATAACCACTACTATAAATTAATTCGACGTCAACATTTTGAAAGTATTTAGTGAGTTTTCTAAAGTATGGTAAGGTACAACATTTATAGACTGCAAGTATCAGCCAAGAAAGGCTCTCAGATACGGTTTACAATGAAATGGTTTCTGGCAGCTATTCAGCGCATATACAATACCTTCGATACTCACATATCACCCCGCCAAGGATAATATGGAGAATCTACCCATTTTAGAGACCGGTTTACTCCAGCAATCGGGGATCAATGACTTGCTGAGGATCACCGCAGAAAAGTCAACTAGTGGGAAGTTTCGAACCCGCGACCTTTCGGTTACGAGTCCGGTGTTCCTACCACTCGACTAACTGCGTCCCCTCGACTAACTTCTACTTATTGGTGGCATGCACTCGTTTTGACGTACCTCGTGATTGGGGCTCTAGTATACAAATAAGTAATATATTTATCGTTCACTCCTGACTGGAGCCTCTCAAGTATCCAAATAGAAAAACAAATGACAAAATAGCGTTCAAAACCTATCTATATTTCAAAGAAGGACCTTTTCAGACAAGGATGAAGTCTTAATAAATACTTACACTAAACAACACAGAAACGACACATACAATATCGTCTATGGAATGGCGTTTTAAATTATATCTGAATATGTAAATGAATAATTTATTAAAAATAAATCAAATCACGATTTTGATAACAGTAGAGACCCAGTAAGAGGCAAGATAACAAAACTTAAAATCATAGTATTTCAAATACTTCCTGTTGCTGATATTTTAAGGATGTGATCCAAAGTTCGAGAATTCCTTTCTGTTGATCTTTCGACGGTGTTTAAAAGGATTGCTATTGCAAATTAAATCGATATTATGCACTCACTTAAATTGAAGAGGAACTTCAACTTATATAAGGAGAATCCATTACAATACTAAGCAGAAAACAACCCAAACGACGCCATGTTGTTTTACTCGTTTATCTAACATCGAACGATGACAATTCAAAATAATTACAATAGCACAACGCCGATTCTTGTGGAATGGTTTCCTTTGAATACGCGTGTTTTGTGACGAAGATAAATTAGCGGACATTATTTTACATATGCATAAATATTCAAGACGTAACCACGTAGTGCACGTTATAGTTTTAAAGTGTTAACGAGAAAACCGGTACAGACGACATGTAGTGTTGGATATTGGAGATAAATATGAAAAATGGACTGGCATGTAGGCGATAACGTGAAGAAATTAATGGTCCCAAATATGGAGTAAATTATTAACATTCATGAGATCTCTCATTATGTTGACTGACTCAGAAAGAAAATAAATAAATAGCGACAGCTTTTGACTGATTTAGATACGATTGGAATTGGCTACCATCATTAGGCGCAAACAAATTAGAGCAGATTCCACTCAGCGTGGTGAATTTGATAAACAAAAGTTCGAGTTAAACTTAATGTTAGTACAGAGATAGGTATAACTTTTAGAATAATTAGTAGTGTATTAAAAGACAATGAGCCACAACTTTTGTATATACTAACGAGTTTTATTGATCACCTGCTTCCGCATAAACAATTCGCTTCAGCAGTGTCAGCTGAGCGATGCGAAAGCTTGTCATCGATAAAACTAGTTAGTCTATCCAAACTAGAGAACTACAAGGTAACATTTTCCCTAACAAACCACCGTGTGACCTCATTACCACCCTAACCATGTCTTGTTAGGTGTCCCGTGAATGTTTCTTGTCATGGCTCATGATGCGTCCAGGCCTTGTCGGTCTTGTTACGTGTCCATTCTTGGCTCGTTATGCATCTGGCCCCGCCTCATTAAATTCCCATCATCTGCTCGTTATGCTTCTAGACTTGCTTCGTTATGTGCCTAGGTTCGCCTCATTACACATCTAGGTCCGCCTTATAACATGTATAGGTCTGCCTCATTACGTGTCTAGGTCCGCCCCATTACGTGTCTAGGTCCGCCCCATTACGTGTCTAGGTCCGCCTCATTACGTGTGTAGGTCCGCCTCATTACGTGTCTAGGTCCGCCCCATTACGTGTCTAGGTCCGCCTCATTATGTGTCTAGATCTGCCTTATTACGTGTCTAGGTCCGCCTCATTACATGTCTAGGTCCGCCCCATTATGTGTCTAAGTCCGCCCCATTATGTGTCTAGGTCTGCCTCATTACGTGTCTAGGTCCGCCCCATTACGTGTCTAGGTCCGCCTCATTATGTGTCTAGATCTGCCTTATTACCTGTCTATTTCTCTCTCGTTACGTGGCTAACACTCCTGGTTACATGTCTAAGCCGGCCTCCTCCTCAAGTTTACAAATAAACTTCATCATTCGCTCTTTCTCAGGAACCTGGAGTCAATCACAGGAGAAAATATCACAGGAGAAAATATCACAGGAGAAAATATCACAAGAGAAAATATCACAGGAGAAAATATCACACGACAAAATATCACAGGAGAAAATGTCACATGATAAAATATCACAGGAGAGAATATCACACGACAAAATATCACACGACAAAATATCACAGGAGAGAATACCACAGGAGAAAATACCACAGGAGAAAATATCACATGACAAAAAACCACGGGAGAAAATATCACAGGAGAAAATATCAAATGACAAAATATCACAGGAGAAAATACCACAGGAGAAAATATCACATGACAAAATACCACATGAGAAAATATCACAGGAGAAAATATCACACGACAAAATATCAGAGGAGAAAATACCACAGGAGAAAATATCACAGGAGAAAATGTCACATGACAAAATATCACAGGAGAAAATTTATGCTCAATATAAAAATACTGTCCATTTTTGAAGCTGTTCATATATTCATTCCTCACTAAGTAAAACATCAACTTTTTTTAAAAAGTAAGAAAATGTACAGTAAAACTTGTATTAAGCGACCGTCCGCGGGACCGGCGCAAAACGTTCGCTTAAGGCAGGTGGTCGCTTAATACAGTGAGTGTACTTATATACCGAAAACGTTTGGGACCGCCGAAAGGCGGTTGCTTATGACGAGTGGTCGCTGTATACGGGTGGTCGTTAGAGCAGGTTTCACTGTATTTGCAAAACCGAGGCTTATCCGTTTATGTTAAACACGTCGGTCCACTGTCGATTGTTACATACATACATTATTTCTGGTCGTGATTTCAATTGATTTAGAAGATTTGTGATTTTTTTATATAAATTGATTAGAGGTTAGGTATTGAATCAGTTGAGGTAGAAATGGAGGTAACGATGTGGGGTCAAGAGAGTGGGGGAAGGCAAAGAAGTGAAGGTGGGAGTTGGGAAGAATGAGTAGGCTGAAGGGAGGGGATAAGAAGGATAAGAAGAAGAGTGGGAGTTGAAGGGAAGGGATGGGAGTTGGGAAAAGATAAGGACAGTAAGAAGTAAGGTTGTGAGCTTTGTGAAGGCCAAGAGAAGATGGTGGGCAAGCTAGTAGAGGATAAGGAGGTTAAGAGATGGTGGGCAAGGTAGAAGAGGATAAGGAAGCTAAAAAGAGATGGTGGGCAAGCTAGGAGAGGATGAGGCCAAGTGGAGCTAGTTGGCAAGCTAGTAGAGGATAAGGAGACTGAGGGAAGATTGTGGGTAAGCTAGAAGATAAGGAGGCGCAGAGGAGATGGCGGGCATGCTAGGAGAGGAGATGGAAAAGCAAAGGTGAGTGGGGGGTGGGTGAAACATATGTTGGGAGGCTACAAGATCATAGGGAACCTAGGGAAAGTCATTGAGAGTGAGGATGAGAGCATTGAGGAGTTGGGGAAAGATTGTGGCTGTTGTTTATTGAAGCAGCTGTACCTACCTGTCTCGTCATCTCTATGAGCATCAGCAGCTTCTTGATGCCAATCCATAAACTGCGGGACCCACACAAACGGACATGTACACATGTACACTCGAAACTCGGAGTACAGAACACGAGAATCACATTATAGTGGTATGCACTTAGGGTGACTCTGTTTACTCTAATGACATTCGGTATAGTGACGTTCTACGTCACCTAGAAATAAAACCATTTACCATACGAAACATTTCTTTTCAGTCTAATTCGGTGGAATGGCTCTTTCCGGTTGCCTAGGCGATTGTCATCGGCAAAGAGAACCACTGGATCACATTAGTCTCGATGTTCTTGCATGGAACCCAATGAGGAATGTACAGAGGTGAGGGTTTTAGCCCTACTTTATTAATGTTAGTAAATGTCAATCAATATAGCCGGTCAGCCTCACAACATTGTCTTATACTATCGTGGAATTTACAATAGCCAGCTTCCATACAAATACTTCTCAATATCGCATACAGCAAAATGTGGCAAATCGCAAGGAAAGATGCGTACTAAAAAATTGACATTTTTGTGGAGGATTTGAACTAGAAACTTTTCACCCCACACTCCCTTATCCAGAGGGGTGGTGTAAAACAATAAACAAAGCGCTCATTATAATTCATAGTCGAGTTATAAAACTGGCGAGCTAGGTTGGCGAGCTAGGCAAGCATCAGTTTCAAGGACTTCGTTCCTCTAATATTTTTAGCATTTTGCTACGCGGCGAACATGACCACTGATGCTTTGATATATGCATCATGATATAACTATGATTTTGAGACTGTGAATCTCAATGTATTCCATCACTGAAAGAAGCACAGGTCAGGGTCTGATTTCTAGCCAAGTGATCTGTCAATGGCTCAACATCAGACCGGCGATTTGGAGAACATGGAGGCGTGCCCCACTAAAGGAAGATTTATCGTTCTATTTCTCTCGTTGGCACTAAGATTTTCCTTTTTTAGATATTGTATGCACTTAGGGTGACTAATAATTTTAGGGTGGAATAATTTTCCACCAAATTATTCAACGATGTTATCCATTTCATGCTCACTGTAAATGTACATAGTTGTATCTAACTAATTGATCTGTACTACCTGTATACTGTTAGATGTTAATTTTATATAATTTAAGTAATTACATTATAGTCTTAGACCATTAGGCTATTGTT
>WURV02164794.1:0-15098 GCA_011762755.2 Epimenia babai
GGAGATATAGCTATATCTATAGCTATATCTCCGCAGTGAGCCATAAAGGTGTTACCACTTTATTTGCTTATATTATATCTATAGTAATTATTAGCAGATTCCATGTTGCTTTTGTTTAAATTACCGACACAAAATATGGTGAATGAAATATTTTTAAGTGTAAAACCTCTATCGCAAATCTTCTCTTCTAAAACTTGTTATAAACTTCTATAATTACTGCTAAGCTTTTTAAACTTGATGACATAATTCATATTCACTCTAATTTTTTCAAAAGCTTCAATGCTGACTAAATTTGATTGTTCGAGAAGCTATTTTTAAACATAGCTGAAAAATGTTATGCCAGTGCCAGTGTCTATAATAACAAGATCTTCAAGACAAACATCTTGAATTGTTTCTGTGGCATGAAATAGTCAAAGGCTCCAATTGATTGGCGATACCTTATCCCAATAGATTTCTTCTTTGAGGGAGTACAAACTGATAAATTGCTGCCGAAAATGATTTAAAAAATTACATAACATATGGACATGTGCGCAGTACACCAATGTATTCGCAACTTTTTCAGTAAAGTTGTAATTTACTATTTTTTCCACCTCACAAAATTTTTTTCTACCAAACTGTTAACCGTTGTTAATAAAGCTTTATAGTTAATTTAACATGTGTAACACAACTGTACAGCAGTTACCTGCTGCATAACATTGTTAATTTTTACACTCCGAGTGTTTCCTGTTTTGTACGTAGGGTCCATCTGTACAATCATTATAACCAAATAAAGTAATAATAAATGTTATTATGGTATTTTTACCTAAAATAATGACTCTTATATAAAATAATAATGTATGGAATTCCGTACGATAAAGTACTAATATAGAGTTAATAAATATCCATTAGAGACCGAAGTATAAACGGCGAGTCTACTTTGCTATTAAGCATGGCCGATAGTAGCAGACGACATTACAGTCAGGCCACTATGAGTCCAACTAATAAAATCCCTCTATCATAAAATGTTGTAATTGTTACCATAGATGCAATTCACTGTAACATCATATGCTACCAGAAAATTTGGACATTTGAACAACAGGTCATGTATGAGTCGAAACAGCAACGTATCATAATAAAATTATTTCGACACGCCAAATTACCTAAAAAATTATAGTCAGCGTAAAGCCTTTCCTATTGTCAGTTATAAAACTTACTAGTTTTCAACATTACCATACACAAGTCAATGTGGTCTATTTATTATATGCATAAGTCATGCGCAACAATGAATTTCAATTGATCCTAACAATACAACGTAGTTAAATGCTATTAAATAAAAAATAGTACTTGCATTTGCGCTGCAACCAATAGAATGGCTACTACACCATAATGGTGGTATGTATTCCGCATTAAGACCAAGCCTATCAACACTTGTTATACAGCGACATACTGAGTTATTGTTGTAGGTAAAAAATTGTAGGCGACTGGAGGTCTACATTAACGAGTACGTGTATCAATGAAACATGTAGACCAGTGCATGTACATTTGCATTTAAAAAAATTATGTCTTAAAAGACGGGTAAAAATTGCTGTCAAATATGAAGAGACTTCAAGATGGAAATTAATTTAAATGCCTGCGTTCAGAGAATTAAGCACTTTTGTTTTATTATACACGATAAAATAAATATCATTAAATTTTTAATCATCAAATAAATATGTTCAATTATTGTTTACATACTTTTGGACCACCCTATATGTAAAGCACCTTCGAAACAATAAGCAATTCATTTTTAAGAGAGTGTGCAAGCCAGTATGTGGCAGTGGCATAAACTGACATATATGTCATCTCTTACTATTTGTACATGCTTTGGTCATCGATGTGACCACTATGCGCCAATGAAATATACGAAAAAATATATGAGTAACACCTTTAGAGACTAATGAATTTCATAAACGAGTTTTCATATATATGTAATATACTTCGTCAGGCTTATAGAATGAAATTGAGCAATATGGGAAATTTATATGAAATAATCAGACATGAGTTGGTGATATTAGATCACTGAACTAACATGTCTATCTTATGAAGATTACTGATTGTAGAAAATGTACACTAGATATGTAATGATAGCGTGATTGGTTGAGAAAAGAAGGTGGTGGTGTATGTGAATAGAATATAATAGTATATAGATAAAATAACGAACAGAGACAATAAAAGGTGGATAACATGTTAAGCAGCATATGTGAGGTACAACAATGGAAGCAAGACACGACAGGGTAGGCAAATAGGTATTGTGTAATGGCCAGAATGCACACAAATGTGAAGTCCGGATGGACAGTGGTAAATATACATACTGTGTGAAATAGAAATAGGATGAATAGTGAAGACGTCAGTGCGATTATAAGATAATAGGATAGTATGTGGAAAGGCAAGTTTGAAAGTGTTGTTGAAAGTGGTGAGCCATAAAACCCGGTTTAGTCCTAGGTTAACGCAAACAAAGTGAGACATAATCTTTTGTTCATCAAGTCTGTTGAGTCTTTTTTAGCTTAAGGACCATGCCACATGGAGAAATGTAGTGGGAGGTTGAAGTGTTCGCCGACTTGTTTTTGTTTGTGATTGTTTCTGATGTCTGATTTGTGGCCATTAGGAAAGTTAAGAACCTTGGGCGGAGTCATCTTCGGAGGTGTTCACTGTAGGTCAAATCTACTGCGCATGCTCAGCGTGGGATTCCCTCATTCGCAAACACTGACGTCAGAATGGTAAATTTTGTTGTTGCTGATTTCCTACTTCTATTATTACTCTTCGGGAATTTGACCCAGAAAGTCTTGCTTTGCTCTTAATTTCTAAAGGCAGAGTTTTGGGGTCGCTGCGTTAAATCAAATTATAAACTAGGCCTAATTAATTTACTGTAAATATATGGCGAATAAATAATAAATTAAAAATTTATAAAAAAACCACATTGTCTAATATATCATTTGCGTGAGCATTAAACACCAATTCGTTGTTGGCATGGAGATAATACAAACACCAACGCAGAAGAAAAATCTTAAAATACTCCAACAATCTACGGCAGATTTTGATCTCTGGTGACCTAGATAATAACACTATCGAAGATGACGTCGCCGAAGATTCTTAACCCCACTCTTGATGCATCTGTCGGGGGTTTGCTCAGTTTTACTAAGGTACCTGGTATAAAGCCACCATTTTAGGCAAGTTATAGCATAAATTACGTTGGACAAACTACATGAATGAGAACCTTTGATATTGAAGGTGGAATTGTTCGATCCCATGATAGTTGAGCGGGTGTCAATATGGCAGCAGAGTGAGCATGTCAGTTTGTAGCAGGGAAGTGTACCATTGATATAGGTTTCATTGCTTAGTTTGCTGGAAACAAGTTGTTGCTTGAGGTTCGGAGGCTGATGGTAAGATATGATAGGCTTGTCTTTGAATACGTTTTTAAGAGTCGGGTTATCCACGATAAAAGGGTGTAGGTCATTCATTGATGATGCGTTGTAAGGCTTAGATAGCTCGGTTGTAGGTGATAACCAGAGGTGGGCGATGGGGGTGTGGTTGTGGCTTGTAGGTGAGGGGTGAGCCTGGGGCAAGCGCTTGTCATGGTAAATTCGACGATCGATGACTTGTAGGAGAGGTCAATGAAAGCTTGCCCTAGTTGTTTTCGGTGTACGTCGGGGTCGGATGTTTCAGAGCAGATTCTGTTGCAGCGAAGTTCTTGGCTGTATATTATTGAACAGGTTGTATGTTTGGAATGTCAGCTCGTTGCATGAAGATAGCTGTAGGGTTTTTGGTGAAGTGAGGTGGAAATACCGTTATTATGAAGGCATACAGATTTGTCAAGAAAGTGTATTAGGGTAGTTGATTGCTCCGTGGTAAGGTTATGATTGGGTGGATGTTGTTGAAGGCGTGATGGAATTTGTTCTCGGCCATGCAATCAAATGATAAAGATGTCGTCTATGTACCGGGGGTATACGTGAGGTTGAAGGTCTGGTGGTTGAAGAGAAATAACCATTCAAGGTCGGCCATGAATAAATCAGCATATTTTGGAGTACAAGGTAGTACCGTTAATTTGTAAATAAGTCTCAGGGCCGAAAGTGAATGGATTTGTGTGTGAACAAAAACTTCGTGAGTTGGATCATGGCATATGAGAATGCGTCGTGCAGTAAAAAGTTTTCTATGGCCTTCAGTCCGTTGGTGTGTGGAATGTTAGTGTAAAGAAAACTTTACATCCATGGTGATAAGAATAGAGTTCCTCGGTAGGTGTATATTGTGCAGTATGTTATGATTTGATTAATCCTCTCATAAAGAAGCTCGATCTCAATCCTAACATCAGCAGCAGCTACCAACACGTGTCTGACCTTTTTACTATAAAATCATCGATAGAGCTGCCTGTCTTCAGATAATGCAGCACCTAAATACCAACTCTCTACTCTCACCATTTCAATCGGCATGCTGAAAAACCACAGCATGCAAACCTCTCTTCTGTACATCACTGACAGCATTCGCAAATCTCTCGACTTAAGGCAAAGTTGTAATCTTGGTCTTACTCAATGTCAGTGCCGCATTTGAAACGATCGATCACTAAACTCTACTCCCTCGCCTTGAATCATGCTTTGGTATCAGGCAGACTGCTCTCTCATGAATCACCTAATACTTAGACAATTGCTCTTTTATTGTCAAGAACCTAAATCACAAGTCTAAGCAGAATCCACAACCATATGGAGTTGCCCAAGGCAACGTACTTGGACCCCTGCTTTTCTTGACCTATAACGCCTCGGTGACATTATTCAAAGAAACTGTGTCAACTATGCGTCTATGCCAATCACACTCAACTCCTGTTACCCGTAAATCCTGATAAGCCAACAGAAGTTACAACCAAGCTCACACAAATTTCCGACCTCTAAATAACACAATTCTCAGTGGATACTGAGCAATAAACTAAAGTTAAACTCAGAGAAGACTAAACTCTTATTCATCTCCTCACCCTTCTGCCATGCACCACCACCGATAATTTCAATTTCTTTCGATAATACTACCATAACTCCAACTGCTACTGCCCGAGTGTCACATTCGACTCTCACTTCACCTTCAGAAACCACATCAGCAACATCATTAAATGAGGCTATCACAGTCTCAAAAATACCTCGTCGCTCTCAACATGTCACTTCCGCCCTGATCTGCCTTCATTGGCTTCCTGTGGAACAGCGCATACATATGTAGGGATTGGTTTTGAGGGCTGTGACGGCAGTCTTTTCAGTGGTTGTAAGATTGCTGCGTGTCTTTGTTTTGCATACTATGTCACACTGAATGCGATCTCTAGAGCAGGAGATATAGATATCAAGTCGGGGATTGCCACCAACAGGTGGTGTCCAGGTGCTGGACAGTTGACAAAGTTGATGAACAAAAGATTATCTCTCACTGACTGCATTAACGTACCACTAAACAGAGACTTAAGTTATATGGCTCACTACTATAAGTTTCACACACCGTTACACATACTGTACTATTCTATTATCTTATAACCACACTGATTCTTCACTATTCATCCTATTTTTAACCACACTGACATCTTCACTATTCATCCTATTTTTCTTTCACACAGTATGTATATTTTTATGTTTACCACCGTCACAACAGCCGCAACACCACCTTGTTTTCTCAACCAATCACGCTATCATTATATAATAGTCACTTTTATTAGGTATAACGCCAATGGAATTTTATACGCACACAGGAGTCAAGCAGTACACAAAATTGATAATGCTAATACTCAAAATATTTCAGAAAAAACCCAGAAAAGATTAAATATAAAATGATATAATAATAAGATAACTGAACAAATAAATCATTGATTATAATAGTGATATGTCAAAAACAGATGGATATGAGACAATCCATCAATCGGAATCGGAGGGGCATTGCAGAATGGTGCAAAGGTCATTCATGGCCGGCGCTTACGCTACCGCATCTACCCTTTCTATTAATAGCAGTACAGAGGATATAAGATATAAAGGATATATATCTAGTGTACATTTTCCACAATCATAGGCTTAATCTTCATAGGCTAGACATATTAGTTCAGTAATCTAGTATCACCAGCTCATGTCTGATTATTTAGAATAAATTTTCCGAATTTCACATGTTGATCAATTTCATTCTAAAAGCTTGATGAATAATAATAGTAATATGCTTACATATGGTAATATGCTTGATGAACATATATGGGTAAGCTGGTTAGGGCATACAATTCATTAGTCTCAAAGGTGTTACCCTAACATTTTTTAGTACGTGTTAATGTTAATACGGCTTCCCATACTATACAATGAAATATATTAAGCTTAATGTCTTTTACGGAATATTTATAGATGACCATTTATCTTATTAAGTTATAGAAGGCATAATTGCATAGAGCCAATCTAAAAATATATTGCATAGTAAAGCGGTGATCAAACTGTGACCACTGGGGGTGGAGGATAGGGGACAAACCAATGAAAGAAGCACTTGAGATGCGTGAAAATAAATTAAAGGTTGTAAATACAGAAACATACTAAAAAAGGGAAAAAAACAAATGCTAAAGAGGCCTCCAGAAACTGACATATCAAAACAAGAAGTCTAACAGGCCCCAAAACACTCATTTGGATATCAAAACAAGAGGCCTCAAGACGCTCACCTGAACAAAGAGAGAAAAAAGAGATGAAAAAGAGATAAAAAGACAAAAAAGAGATAAAAAATATTTAAAGATATAAAAAAGATGAAAAAGGGACCCGACAATATCCATACGACACTAAAACAAGACAAGAGGCCAAAGAGAGCCTACAGTACCCATTACGATATTTAAACAAGACAAGAGGCCAAAGAGACCTGACAATACACATTACGACACTAAAACAAGACAAGAGGTGAAAGTGACCCAACAATACCCATTACAATACTGAAATAGACAAAAGGCCAAAGAGACCCGACAATATCCATACGACACTCAAGCAAGACAAGAGGCCAAAGAGACCCGGCAGTATCCATTATAATACTTTAACAAGACAAGAGGACAAAGAGACCCGAGAGTACCCATTACAATACTTAAACAAGACAAGAGACCAAAGAGCAGTACCCATTACGACACTAAACGAGGACTCGAGGCTAACGAGACCCAAGACCACCCATTACGACACTAAAACAGGACATGAGGCCATAGAGACCCGACAATACCCATAGACAAGCACCGATCAAAAAAGCTCACCGAACATAAGCTCAGGTGGGCAAAAAATTGACTAATTAACAAACGAGATTAAATAAACTAACAGTGAATTCGTGTATTAAAATGATGTCCTCAGAGATGACACTTTAGACAGTTTAGGTGAAAATCTCACCACAGTTTATATCACACCTTTTAATTGTTGTAAAATTAAAATCATCGAAAATAGCACGCATAAATCATTTTATAGTGGAGATTCAACGATTAGTTAACATGATTGCTCATCATCATTAGCAGATATAGACACGTATGAAGTCAATTATACAATTTTAGTAGCCGTATCAACACGATTAGCTAATTTCAGGTATTATTACAATTTAAATACAATTTCTAAATAGTATCAAGAAAGGTTACTTACTGAATGTGTCTAGTTCTAGCATAAAGATTCGTGACTGTGAGAATTATTCATTAAATTTTACTGATTTATAATAGAGCAACAAGTATCCTACTACTGTATTGTTCATTTATGGGGCTCTTGCCCGATACAAACTAGACTGTGTATTAGGTTACTGCTAGCAGACATCACACAGTGGGTGTCTAAAAGAGTATGGAATGAATGCTTTGCATTTGAATAATGCCTGCTGTGTTAAATCTACACTACTGTACATATAACATACAGATAATACAATCAAATTATATACTGAAGACACTAACTTTTAAAAAAAGAGAGGCAAAAGGGATGTGCCAATACCCATTATAATACTGAAACCAGACAAGAGGCCAAGAAGGCCCGACAAAACTCATTACAATACTGAAACAAGACAAGAGGCTAAAGAGACCCGACAATACCCATTATGATACCACAACAAGACAAGAGGCCAGAGACTCGACAATACTCATTGCGATACTCTGCCCAATGGTAGACCCCTGCAATAAGCGGTTTTTAAGACTTTTTGAAATTACAAAAAAAAAATACAAACATGTTCGTGGACGTTACTTCCCCTAGCTGCGATGACGATACTATGAACAAATCTAAAAGACACCACCCCTAGGACAATATCTACCAAATGGTAGACCTCTGCAATAGGTAGTTTTTGAGAAATTTTTAAAGAATATGTTAACATCGAACGGACGGACGGACAACAGACAAACTTCGATCAGAAAAGCTCACCGAGCATAAGCTCAGGTGAGCTAACAAAAGACCACACAAGTCTCAGAACACTTTTTTAGATATTACAACAAAAAGCCAAACAGGACAGAACAAAACTCTTCTGGAAATAAAAAAATGACTAAAAAATAAATGAGAAAATCACAAAGCAGTTTACCTTTCAATTGACCTTAACAACTGTTTTAAATGTTATTGTTGGATATAACTTTATAACGAGGTTTTCATTTTGACCTTCCACGAGGCCAAACACAATAAGTTTATTACGGCGTCCTCTAGCTTCAATATCGATCAAGCGCCGTCGAGATTCCGCATCCGCTCGGGATTGACGTACCTCGAAATCCACCAACTTTACTTTGAGTTAAGTAACTCATCTTGCATTTTACGTTGCCTGTCGTCTATGGACACAATGACCTCGTCCATCCGCCGTTTATGTTCTGAGAATGTTTCCGACATAGAATGCATCTCTCGCTCTAGCCTATCCAACTGTTCAATGAGCACTGTTTCAGTTAGGTGAACCCGTGCCTCGATACTATTCAGTTTCGTATTGAGCTCGTTAAACTTCGAACAAAAGTCTTCACTTAAAATTTTGAACTGGCATAGCATACACGCACGGAGCTCATCGTCGCTCATGTCACCATTATCACATTCATTGGAATCTACACTGTCACAAGGTCGGACACGTTTACGGTCGGGAGCACTATCGGCTCTCTCTCGGTGGATATCGTCATTGAGTAACGAATCAGAAGTACGCGCTGGTGACGAATATAATCCGGACATGATTTTTCAATATAAAAGTGCGCAAAATATGTAGGTTTCACAAATATCTGTCGAGGCTCGGCTTTTAATGCACTGGGTATACCTATACAGTAACGTGCAGACACAACAAAGCACTATTGGTTAGACAATCAGATTAGGTCACCCGTTAACTAATGCACCAGCCTATGGCTTGGATAAGAACTACTCACACTTTCAGATTTTGAGTCCATATAAATCAAACTAAAACTCGTAAATAAAACAAAATACAACTAAAATTCAAAACTCACTATTATTTGTTCAGTCCATACACCTTCAAACTATACACTGATTTCTCTCTAAAGCTTTTCACAAAAATCTTTCAAAGAACGGTAAGATAATTACGAAAACTAACCAAAAAGACCGGAACTAATGTTCACAAAATTATTTCAGCCGCCATCTTGAACGAGAAATCATAGAACCCCACGTATTTTATTTTGAAAAATTGTTAATTTTGGTCTGAATTAATACACTAACTGATGAGAGACTTAGTACCATATATTTATTATAAAAAATTATCACAAATTAAGAGATATGTATATGGATATATATATATGTGTGATATTTATATAGTTTATGGAAATATATATATATGGGTGATATATATAGTTTTGAATAGTATAGCTTCATTTTTCTATCAAGATAATTGACTTATAATGCGGATAATGTTGTTACACTTTGGACAGCATGGATGTGAAATGTACATGGATGTGAATTAAGTATAACTCAATTTTTCTCTCAAGATAATTGCATTGAGCGCAGCGAATTCTCTGATAATCCTGGTACTGTAGTTACACTTTGGACAGCCTGAATGTGAAGGGACGCGTAAATGCATCAATACTTAATAAAATATACAATGTAATGCTAAATTTAAATACAGACTAGGTAATGTTTCTACTCGTCTCTGGGAATATCCAAAGAGACATTTTTTGTGCAGTTACATGGTGGCTACTACGATCTGAGAGCATAACAAAAAAACTGCTCAAAACTGATTTGCCACAAATGTGGTTGAAGCTGATGAAGAAAATTAATGATCAGTTATAAAAAAACATCCTGAAAGTGACAGTGCTTATAGATCTAGTGCTTATAGAGCTTTCAACATAAATCCGACGTTTGCTGATACTTAAGCAAAAATTTACAGGCAAATGGTTTTTATTGTCTGACGGTATGGCTGAAGCAAGACAACCCGGAGAATGTGCCAACAGAATAGGATATTTTGAAAGTTGAATTGATCGAAAATGACTTGCCTCGGTATATTGCTGATCAAACAAAGTTTAAAGAAGATCTCTGTGTGACAAATGAAACTATTCAACACATGGACACTAAAATGTCTGGTTAATTGAAACTAAGATATTTTTGTATAACTGCGAGCATTAAACGTAGCAGTTTGTCACAGTCTCTGTTTAAACGCTTGATGAAATACATATGATTAGCCAAAGAAGGATACAATAATGTGGCAGTAAATGTACAAAGATGAAGCCATCCGTATCCGTGTATATGTGAGTAAAACAAGATCTACCATGCATAAAACAAGTTTATTGTTGATGACGAATGGTTATCTGAGGGCTAATCTCGATGGTATCGTGGTGTTGAAGTAGTTTACATTTATCCATGAAGATTACACTGCAACACTACAATATCTGCACTACTGTATACAAGAGATTTTAAAAAACAGTAAACATTGTTTGAAAATAGATAAGTTATCAAAGGACGACAATGCACATTAATGTAATATCTAGGGTCAATTGATAGGCGTATAAAACTTCTTAAATCAATTTATATTATGCAGTGGAAATGGTGGGTGTTTGAGTGAGTAGTCTTCACGTTCCATAAGAAAAAATGAAATAAAAATTTGTGTAAGCATTGAAAAAGTAAATTCTTAGTCTTCACATTTGTGTTGTAAAGAGGCCTAGACGGAGTACATGACTAGTCATGACAATGAAATATAATTCACAGTGGTATATACAATACTTGTAAAAAATTTAAATACTTAACCTACATACCTATTCATTACTGAGTCGCTTCAATTATGGGAATGTGAAAGTTAACTAGTAAGATGCACACTTTCACTATTTCAGAGGCTAATAGAGCTAAAGAAGCCAGACAGTCATATAAAATTTTATATAGTTTTATCCTGTGTATAGCATGCTCAATGTGCACATGTACATCCACGATATTTCGAATAAACATGGCCGCTTCTTTGGAAAATTAGTGTTTTTTGGTCCGAAATGGCTGTATATTTATAAGACTCACACCAGGTGGTAAAATGTCGTGATTGTGAAGGTTTTGTCAGCCATAATTAGGTCACCTGGTGTCATTTGTTTAAGAGTTCTGCAATGCAATGTAATACTTATAAGAATTGTCAGCATAGGGCGTAGGTAGGCTATTACTAATGAATGTAATTGCCCCATTAGAAAATAGGCCTATTAAAAATTTGATTGTATTCCTAGCTTTATAGTTACTATATGTGCTTCATTGTGAATTTAAATTATTTCCGGGTAGACACACTTGTATTTCACTACAATCGACTATATGACTCTACAATCATGAAGATCTGCAAATTGCTCTGGAAATGACAAATAGTTTTTAGCTAAGGTTTAAGTGCATAAACGTTAAAAACTGTTGCGTGACTCTGCGTTTGATAGGCTATGCCTATTCAGTTTTAGTTCAAATAAAGTCAGTAGTAAATGGCCTTTCAGAGCGAAAGTTTTTATTGTCCACCCGGAATAATATTTAAATGGCAACAACCATTTGTTTTTTGCACTAATGCGACAAAAACTTCTTTCTGCAATCAGTGTATATACATACGCAAAATGACATGTTCCTCTATAGATGCAAAATTTAAATCTGGGATCTTACGAAAGGGTTGACTTATGTATGGTGGTCACTTGGTTTTGAGTAAATTGATCGATGGATTCACTTTGTTGCGTGTTTCTTGTGAATGTAATCAAAGAGGGATGGGGTATTGGGTGTATATTCAGAAAGGCAGCAGCTTCACCCGATGCAGTTGAATGGCTAATAAGTCTCCGTCTTTTTGCTGTTTTCATAGTTTGTGTTGAGGCCTTACTGCATAAAGCTGCGACGCAATACTGCCTTTCTTTACGTGTCTACACAAGGCATCGGAATAGCAAAAATTCTTTTTATTAGTCTCTAAAACAAATTACCGATCTACTTGAGGGTTTCCAAATTTCTCTAAGAATTTATAGTTCACATGCTTCTCAAGTTGGCTTATTTTTTGGAAATGTATGCAGTGATAAATCTTGACTGTTGTTACTACTGTTACAAATATAGAGACAGCATGAAATTACCATGAGTAACAATTAATCAGCAAGGTTTGCAACACCTCATGATCTGCAACCTGCGCAAGAATGTGACCTATTTACACCATGTATTATCTACTACCACTTTAAGAATCATAACATTAGATTATTTACATTATATCAGATTATTTATGGGCTATGAATTCGTAAATAATACTTTATAGTGATAGACTGTTCAAAGTTCAATTTCAGTTACAATTACAATTTAAATAAAATTCCTAAATATTACCAAAAAGTTACTTACCGACTATGTTCAGCTGTGACATAAAAATTGTTGATGCAATTTATTAGTCTGCCAAATAGACTCCTTGCAAAATCTTTCAACTTCTCGTGAGTTATAAGGTAAGTATCCTGAATGGCATAATCAACGAAGTAGCGATTTGCCTATCGACTTATGAAGCCAAAACTTCTTGCAAGGTAAATTACATTCCTCTTACAGGATAATGTGAAAAGTACTCTTTATTTTTACTGGTTTATAATAGAGCATCAAGTATCTTACTTCTATATTGTACATTACGGAGGCTCTTGCATTTAGTGAAAGGTATTGTGTATCAAGTTGATGCTAGGAGAGATGTCTCAGTGGAATCTTGACTAAAGCGTGCAATGAATACTTTATACTGGAATAATGCCTCCTGGGTAAACACCCAACTGGTGTACATGTTAATTAATGGTAATTAGAGATCAGAGGTGACTTTCTATACTATTTACTCAGATAAAATAAAAATTAGTAGAAATGTGGAAAATCTGATGTCAAGATGTAGCGATGGGCATTAGGCACAATATGTATGACAACAAGGCATATGACTTAAGATTCTTTAGGGAAAAACAACAGCAGAAATTACTGCCCATTGTTCTGATATCAAATCAAAATAAGATCAACCCAAGGATGATGGACGATGGACTAAGTCCGATCAGTAAAGCCCACCATGCATAAGCTCTAAAAACAGAGATCAGTAAAAATTACCTCTTCTTCGGCTGATGATATGCTTGACACATCTAAAAGAGACCAAGCGAAGGATAATATCTGCCAAATTGCAGAGCTCTGTGACAAGCGCATCCTGAGAGGGTTTTTAAGTAAATATTGGATGCACAAACAGATGGACGACGCATGAAGTCCGATTGGAAAAGCTCAGAGCGTAAGCTCGGGTGAGCTAAAAAATACTTGTTGAAGCCTTCGTACGCACCTAATGGCATCTCCACCCCCATGTCTCATACTTTGAGAACCACTGGTATAGAGTACACTAAAAACATGTGCATGAATTCATAATATATATTTACATAAAAACAAATTGTAGCAAACTTCATCAGGAATAGCATGGTGAAGCTGGCTCTGTGTATGGGAATGCATGAGTTTAAATGAATTTATTTATTGATTTATTAGCCATTAGTGACACTAACATTTGTCAATCAAATAAAAAAAATTTATTGATGAGTTTTCAGTTTCCATAACTGTAGCCTCTAAGTTTTTCAGTTGATGTTACTGAAAATTATTTATATTACAATGCTCTAAAAAAAATATTTACCAATATTGATTGTGTTCAGTAAACATGCTTCAATGAGGCATTGTGGACAGTTGACAATGATATTGGTGAATAGCTTACACTTGTATATTTCGAACAGTTAAGGGTGGTAGGTTTTTTAATAAACTATTTAAGATGGTGTGTAGTGGACAGTTTTGATTAATGTAGTAAACAGTTACTTGAGCTGATGCGATGTTGAAGGATTTTGACCCAACAAGTATTTCATAGCTGAGAGTGGAGTGTGACACCATCTTCTTCATTAGGATTGGCGGCAAGTTCACCACAAGTGTGTCACAGTCACACTTAGTGATTGATAAACAGTTAGGACCGAGGGTGAAAAGGTGGAAGCAGAAACCTGGGTTGAAACTTGACCCTTCAAACACAAATTTTACACAGTGTACAATGCGAGCACATAAAACTAATTTTCTTGAAAAATACTTTTTACAAGAATAACATCACATACTCTCAAGAACAAATAAATATCAATATTTACTTACAAAAGCCACTTCATTTATTTGTCCATCTGTCTAAAATTGTCATTTTACCTTTGATTTTTCTATAAAAATTTAACTTTCTGTGGGCAACCTTTTTACAAATGCCACAATGATTAAATTACAAGAATATGGAAATCATAAATTGGAGGTGTAAGGCGAAAGTTACAGTCAGAGCAATATTTTTCTGCCCAATACTGTCAATGGTATCTCTGGTGACCAAAACCTGTCCCTCTGATAATTTCAGACCATCAGACGTCTACATTTTTCTATGCATTTCTCTCCAGCAATTCAAAAACTTTGGTTACCCCAATTAACATTACTTTGATATAGAAGACAATTGTTAAAATGTATATAATTTTTCATGTACTGTCTGATGAATATGCTCTCACGAATAGAAGGTTTTAAGTTTTGTCCTTAATACAAAAATCGACATCAGTAAACGAAGCAGGAGTTAATTCTACAGGTCTGGCCTGGTACTAGAAAAAAAACGACGATTATTAAAGAAAAAAATACGAACATCGGCAAAAGTTACTTCCCCTATCTCCGATGACAATACCATGAACAAATCTAGAAGAGACCACCCCAAGGACAATATTTGCCAAATAACAGACCTCTGCGATA